>PYAF01003085.1:158247-171375 GCA_007407185.1 Glycine tomentella
ACTATAGTTAATTCATATTTAAATTCAAAATTTAAATTATCAAATTTAAATATTAGATAATTAATTTAACTATTTAAATTAATTAATAATGTCTTGGACTATCCAAGCCCATTAACTCCATTCATGCGCCCCTCTCTCTTTAAGATAAGTTTCTAAACTCTTTCTTGGGCCAACAACCATTATTAGGCCCAAAACCTTTTAATGCTATAATGTCATGACAATAAAGTGTTCGTGTGTGACTCATTAGGCCCAACATAGCTACTGACATAAATGAGTTTGGGTCCAACAAGGGCTCTACGCATTTAATGACAACACAGAGCACTAGCAATGCTTTGTTGCCCCAGAACTAATTAGGTAAATGACAAGATCATCCTATTAAATCTATTTGGTTTCTGTATGTATTTCCTTTTGTCTCGGTTACCTTTCTATAAAACCTAGGGTAAGGAAACGTATCAGCCCTTGCGGTCTAGGGTAAGCTTTAATACGAAATAGGGAGTCTCCAATTTTACTGACTCTAAAGACAAATCATCTCATGATTTCTTTTACTGTGCATAGATTCCCGAGTCCCGTAAATGTCATCCGAATTTCTCCAGTTTACAGATAACCTAATCTCTCACAGAGATTTGACGAATTCCTTCAGCTAGTCACCCTAGACTCGTGTTCTTTCAGGACATGCCCAAAGGTATACCTATGTGTCTCCATGTTTCAGGCAGACGAGGTATACAATCAAAGCATGTCTTCTAGAACACAGTCTAGGTGAAAACTTCTGGTGTAAGGAAAGACACACCCAAATAATAAGAGACTATTCTAATGATATTATCTGTGAGATTTCCTCATAGAGTCTCTTTGTGAGTCCGTTCAGTGCGAGCTATACCCTTATAGGTCCACCCACGACTTTAGCTAAGACATCTCCATGTCTGTAGCTCATGAGGTCTTTACCTTGTATCTGCATACAAGTAGATAAGCCGTGTTAGTCTTACCCGAGATCACTGATCCCCATTTTTGGTGTCTCTAGACTAGGAACTTAAATTTAGGAGTAGACATCTGGTATTGAATCCTCATGATCGTGATCCCATCACTGATATTCAAGAGATACCTATTCTATTCCAAGGGTTTTATCCAGTTACTCATATATTAATAATGATATCGAGACAGAATATGAAACAAGATAAAGAACGCTTATAATTTATTTATGACAATATGAAAAGTACATGTACATCCTAATCTAATGAAAAGATTGTCTCTAGGACATCCATATACTAACAAACCAAACCAATCAAGTTCACCAGCAATTTCTTTCAATTGCTCCAAGTTGTCAACATCATCCAAAATCAATAGAATTTTCTTTTTTACAGAGCCTACTTTTAATTATTGGAATTCCTCTCTTTACATTCCCTGACTTAATGTCTTTCTCCCGGAGTATATCAGAAAGAAGTGTCTCCTGAAGGTGTACCGGTCCATGCTTCTCGGAATTTTCTCTAACATCAAATATAAAAGAGAGACCTTCAAATTGATTAGCAAAAAAATTATGGACTGAACATGCAAGTGTTGTCCTTCCAATTCCACCTGTTCCGGAAATCCCTACCATGTGGACTCCATCATTTGACTCAACATTAAGAAGTGACTTTACCTTCTGCATGCGAGACTTAAGCCAACTGGGTATTTAGCTACATCTAAAGGGTTACGATTGATCCTTTTAGAGACCTCTTGAATGATCTCTCAAATGATATCATATTTCGTACCTTCCCAAGTGCAAAAATTTGAATGATATCATTGAGTGAAATTTGAATATCTAACATAATAAAAATGGTAAAGTACATTTTTGGTTCCCTAAAATATATTAAATCTAGAGAAGGTCCCTCCAAAACTTTGTCACATTTCAGGCTTTCTAAAATTTTAACATGTTATTGTTTATCCAGTATGTTAGTGTATTAAGTATTCACTTTGTAAGTAAATCTGCTCACGTGATTGATAGGGCTGAACACAGATATTGATTGGCGCAATTGAACATCAATTTTAAATATTAAAAAATTGTGGTGGTGCATGTGAAAATACAAGATGAACATACTGAATTTACTCATGGAATTGACATACTGGATGAAAGCTTAATGTTATAATTTTAGACAGAGATTGATGGGTCGAAATTTTTTGGAGGGACTAATTCCGGATTTCACATTATTTAGAGGTAGCAAAAGCATACTCCATCTGATAATAATGTACTTTGATTGAAATGCCAACCAGATAGACTTGCAGCTTCTTGAAAAGCTAACCTCCATTTTCCCACCTTGTTCTTGTCAATGATTCTTGTTTCATGCCTGCCTAGTGCTTCTGCATAATTTCCTTTCTGATGCCACACATTAGATGGATCGACTTTATAAAAAACAGGCCAGACCAACCTGCCCTTGTGTTTTAAGCATTAATTCCATGATCTTCACAAGTTATTCTAAACAAAAAGTTGATGATGCATAGTTTTCTTTAAAAATCACAATAGCAATCCTGGATTCTTGACTTGCCTTCATTTTATTGCTGGTGTGATTTCTTCTCCCTTCCTCAGCTCTTTGTCATCCATGAAGGTCTTGACTCCGTTTACACGCAGAGCATGATAAAGGTTTCCAGTAAAACCCAAATGGGTATCCTCACCTCTAAAACCGAGGAAAACATCATAAAGATAGGCAGAGGAAGAGGAAGACGAGGATATTGGCTTAGCCATGGTAGCCACAACAATGATTGGGTTGCTTAAAGCCAACAACAATTGAGTGAAAAAAATAGAATTGCCTTGAGGCAATTTCCTTGAGATGACTTGTAAATATACTCTTTATCCTCACCATTACTAATCTAACAGTTAAGATAAGTTACTCTTTATAATCATTAATTATATATATATATATATATATATATATATTACAAATTAGTGGCCAAAACAACTCCAAAAGAAAATTAAGCGGCTATATCATGAAATAATTCAACGCACTGCTTGAAAACAAATTAACTACACAAAAATATTGACGATCAAATTGCAGAGATGAATCAATTTTTTTTAATCGAATTGTGGACCCTAGGAAGAGTCGGTTGCTGACTTAATTAACACTATAGATTAACTAGATTGTGGGTTCCGTCCCATGATTTCCCTATTTTTTTATCTGTAAATATTAAAAATGAAAGTCTTATCCATAGTGGCTAGTATGTCAGGGAGATTCTAACTATGTTGAGAAGTATCGAAAACCTGGACCTAGAATATTGATAAACATAAAATTGGAAATGGACACATGCATGTATAAATATTAAATTTAAGGCAATCATTCTTTTTTATTTTTCACCTGAAAGAAAACAGTCATTCTACTACTTAGAATTTCAATTTCCTTTTTCTCTAGGCTAGAAAAATGAATATGATTAGTACAAGAGTTTGGATCCTCTGTAGCCATGCAGCCTCTCCAGTAAGTATCTACTTTTAATATCCAATTACCAATTATAAAAATATTATTTTAATATCCTCACCTTTTAAAACCATGAGATATAAATTCTGTAGAGGCAGCAAAATTGTTGCAGACAATCCAAGTGCTTAGAAAACTGAAGTTTTAAACATTAGTTGTCATAGTATCCTTATGATAATCAAATTATATTTTTAAAGGAGACAACTAATATACTTGAATTACATTACCAAACGAAGCTCAAAAATTTCGTGCTTCAATGCTTTGGTTTGTGTGAAAGATAAGTCCTCTCTCAGTATTTCCGTTGCAATTCTGAAATGGGTATTTTATGTTTTTTTCTCCAATAGGTGCACTCCGTGGCTTGGAATTGCATTGGCACAAAACTTGCTTCTGGTTCTGTGGACCAAACTGCGCAAATATGGCATATTGAGCCACATGGGCATGTAAGATTACTCCCACTTGATCCTTTTTTTTGTGTATGTGGCTAAATTTTAAAATTCTGTATCCATATATTTTCTCATAATATCCCTTATAGAGGATGCAAAGGGCGTTTATATTTCCCTTAAGTAAATTACTTGTCTTTTTGGTTGTTGTACCTGAATATGGGTTCAAAGGTAATGGAATAGTAGCCCTGAAATATTTAAGCCTCAACATTTAAACCTTTTTGGTTTCATTCCATTTTGATATCTCTTAAGATTGTTTTAGAATCCTTGTAAGATAGCATGTTCAAACTAGGTTTTGGATGAGTTCGGTGCGGCATGACATGTAATGTGACAACTTGTAGTACACCTACATTTTGGGCTCTGAACCTATGTTGTGTTTCGTGTTTTAGGCTACATGCAGAGATCTTAAAGTTGTCCTAAAACAGGACTCAAGACTAACATGTTGCATATGTGTATTAGAGTAATGCTTAGAAAGCCAAATACTTACTGTATGAATGTTTATCAATCTGCATCACTGGATATGGTACATTGGCTTGTTGAATGAGATATTTTAATAATTCACTGTGTTATTTGGCTAGCTTACAACTCAATCGGTCCCAAAGCATTTTGATTTTAGTGTCATTTGTAGCAAATTTTATAATACAGTGTTCTGCAGGCTTTGGATTTTGGACTACAACTATTTGGTGCAAAAAATGGTCTATTTTGGTTGTGTATAGGTCTGCCATGCAGTTTTAGAAGAAAATATATTTTCTAATACAACCATAGGAGTAGGAATCATTCCATTTGTATTTTTTTTATAGAATTTTCTATGAATTTTTAAAGATGTAAATGGGGGTGGATATAGATGTTGAGAATTGTATTTGGGTTGTGAGTAGACAAAATTAATTTTAAGCATTTGTGCTTGCTGTAAAATATTTGAAAAATTCTTATTTGTCTACCCATGTATTAGTAGAACTGATATTGCGTTGTCGAGACGCATCAAAAACAATTTAACTAAGTTAATTTTGTAGCACAGGTTTAACCTAGGTCGACTCAGAGACACGATCAATATGGTTCTAGCTTCAAATCATTGGTAATAATAAGGGGGAATGTTGTCGAACAGTTGGTATGCGCAAAGTAAAACATGCAAGAAACTAAAATTAAATAACAATGCAAAAATTAACAAGATTATCAAGGAGTAAAGTAAAACAGATTAGAAAGCATCAATCCAATTCACCAAACCAAGCTATTCGAGTCATCATCATTCTCATAAGTTGATTCTATCATGAACATTCATTCAATCTCAATAGAAGCAATTCAATCGATTCTACTCCTAAATTAATTGAAACCACAACCCTAACTGAAATATCATTCAATTAATCTTGTGATTATCATTCGAAATTAGGATATGAATCCATAATACTAACTCGCTTTCAATCCTAAATGCATTCATAATCATGAAAACATAATAGAAATTGAAGAAGAAGGTGGAAATTCGAATAGAATTCAAAATACCAAACCGGAACTCCAATTCTTCTCTTGCTTGAGTTGGATCCTTGGATTGATTGATGATTTAGCCTTCCATGATCATCACCAAGGAAAGTCCCATGGAGTGAGTGCAAGAAAATAGAAGAATAGCAAAATGAAAATGAAGAAGATGAAGAACAATGAAGAACAATTTAGAGAATATGAAGAACAACGGTTTGATCCTAAAAACTTAAAAGAGAGAATTTTAAAACTATTTTTATTAAATGAAATGTAATGTAATGTTTTGTGTGTTAAAATCTGTCCAATGTCACTAATATGTAGTGACTAAGTCTGAAGAAAAGAATGGGCCATCAACAAAACCCATCAATTCTAATTATTTACTATTTACAACCATAAAAATCAAATTCACAGCCCAAAATATAAGTGCAGTGATTCTGACTTCGAAGCCCAAAATGACCCTCAAAATGGAAGAACTAGCCTCGGCTTATTTCTAACAAACTTGTAGATCTTTTCAGTATCTTTCCAGGGACTACTAGAACGCTCCATTCGGAGTTCCGTAGAGCTCTATAGGTCCTATACAAGGCAGATAGGTCAAGTGAGCATAAAATCTGAAATTGTGCTACAATTAGCAATTAAGCCCACTTACTTGCCTAAGACAAAAACTGAATTAAAATGGAAAAATAAAAGTCCAAGAGAAGTCGATTAAGCTAAGAAGGATAGAAAAATATTTAACTAAAAGCACTCCATCAAGAACCCATGCCAATATCTAGCTCCAAAGGTCAAGATGTCCATTTTTAAGAAATTTGTCAACCATACTGCATGATTGAAAGTTATAGGCTATTTTAAGCTAAAGTAGCTTATTTGTCTAAGTGAGTTTGTAAAGACTGGTATCCAGGTCCTTGTATCTTTGTATGTTTTTAAATTTATCTACTATATGTACATGTTTTGATTTCGATAAGCTTACTAGCCATAGTCTTAGTTATTTCATTAATCTAATAGTGCAGTCTTATCTGATTTCAAATTAGTTGAAGTGACTCTATAACAAATCTTGTGTTTCAATTACCAACCTATGAGCAATATGCTTGCATTGAAAAATCATTCAAGCTGCTTATAACATTCAAAGTGAATCTCAAGGCCTATTGTTGATAAAGGTGTTCACTGTGGACAGTAGTAATCCTGGCTTTGTGCCACAACACATAGTTATCCTTGTGTCCTGGTCTCTTCTCTCAAGATCAAACTGCAAAAGCATTACAACACATACATACATTTGTTTATGAACTTGGCCTATGATTATGGATCACTTTAGGGGTTTGACTGAGTGGTTAGAAGTAAGCATACCTTGGGGTTGGCTTTAGCTCCTTAGAAATGGCTAAGAGGTTTATCTGATTTGGTCCCTCCTCCATTACTTCTTATTGCAACTTAGCTATCCTTTCTACAACCTTTTTCATGTAATCAATGGTGTCTTCCATGATTGAGGTCGTGCCAATTCAGTCAAAGTTTGTGTTCTCATGTTAGATCAAATTAAGGTTTATGTAACAAATCAAACAACAATCTAAACTATTTGTATAAAAAAATCACAATCATAAAAAGATAACTTAGTTGACAAAGCCAATTTCATTTCCATTGATTGAGACATTCATAAAAAACCCAATAATTGAGAAGGTAACAAGGACGGTCATTCAAACGCTTTCTTCTCCTTCTGTCTGCCACGAGATACTTTGAAGGGCGCCATTCTAGTTTTTTCCATTTGGATTTTTTCTCCCCACACAACCCCATGTTGAACACTATAATCTCTGTCACTTGTTCCTCAATTTTGCAGCCAATTATTGTCCAAGATATGGTTATCCTTTCTTAGAAAGCTAAACTCTTCATCCTCTAATAATGGGTAACTTGTTTTGGCATTCAATTGGTTGTCACTCATCATTCCTCGTGTATGAAGAATCAAGGTAAACCTTGGTTCTCATCAAAAGAGTCAAAGGTCCAACCACTACTCCAAATATTGTCTTTTTTGGAATCAAGTACCTCACCCAAAAAACCAAGTTGAGGAAGCTCCATCTCTTTCTCCCTCTCTCTGTCTCTCTTCCTTTTCCCTAACTCCTTGGAAAAGAAGTGAGTATTGTGAAAAAAAGCAACATTGAAGGCACCTCTGGTTACATAATGTATTACCGTCAAAAGTCTAGTGAAATAGCACCTACAATTTGCCTCACATTAAAATGGAATGTCTTTCTCTTTCTTTCTATCTTTTTTCTCCTCACTCATAATTTCAATTAATGTCCTTTTCAACGAAATAATCACCCAGACAGAATCTGTATTTAATTTACCATGTATACCTTTTTAGTTAACTAGGTTTCAAAGACATGAAATACTGTACCTTTTTCTCTATTATGCAAAACCCAACATTTGTTCCGGGACCATTTATATAAGGACGTGATCACTAACAGCTACCTGCAACACCTTGGTTCTTACTGATAGGTTGCAAATCAACTAATAATTAGTTCATTGATAGATTTCAAATTTTCGTTTATACTAAATAAGCGGTCACTGTTTAGGCTAGATACACATCGTCATACTCTAACTTTTTTATATGTTATTAAAGCAATACCATCCTTTTTGACATATTGTTCCAATATTATACTGCTGAGTTGTCAATACTGTAGAGCTCTCTTTCACAGTGACTGTCTGATGGTTCTTACTTTCTCATCAGTTGTACACTAATTCTACCCACTAGAACCTTACTTTTACCCCTTACCTGTAGCTGTTTGGAGTTTCTGTTTCATTAGTTAATAAGTGGCTAAGGTTGTTTTCTCTCTTCTTCATGAGTGATTGACTACTTTCTCCTATGCCTCATGAATTGACCTCACTGTCCATACAGCTTCCTTGAAGAATCCAACATACACTATATTCTTCTAATTGCGTTTATGCCTTTTCTGTTGTGTTGCTCAACTGTTATTATTTGTGGAAATTCTTTGGTGTGAATATTGATAAGAAAAGTAATTTTTTATTTTGATTTGTCATACACTTGTCAACAAAGGGATAAATTGTGGAAAAGTATGCATGATTGTGTTAACATTACAGTCATAGTTGATATAATACATGGACTTGTATTTGTCAAATTTACACATTTAATGATCAACAAAAGCAAGGCATACCTTATCATTGTTCATTGTACATACAAATTGGATGGTTATACTTCATGATATTTGTAATCCACCATTCCATGCCTTGGAAAAATTAGAAAAGGGGAAAGTTATTTGTTGATTATGACTTATTGGTTCTCCCCATGTCTTTTGATTAACATATCTTATAAGCTATAGTTTTACTTTGGAAATAACTTCTTTTTTAATGTAAAATAGGCTACTGCATAAACATTATGAAGACACACATACATACTTTATCTAAATTAATGTCCATGACATAATGTCAATCAAGAGAGAGTCAAAGTAAATTGAAAACAAACAAAAAGTTGATTGCTACAACTTATTTGACTTTGAACAATGGCTGAACAAATTAAAGCATACCCAATTACCCATTACTTCCAGGAAGTACATTGCCCTCCAGTCTAGTCTGTTGTAATTCCTTATTGAAAATAAAGCACAGTGTTATTGAACATGAAGCTTAGGTTGGACCAACAATGCACCAAATTACCCAATCTCTTTCCTATCTAATCACTAACCCCCAATCGAATTTGCTGCACTGATGTCCCCCTTATTGCAATTCCTCAAACTTATCCATGGTATCATTCACTTTTCAATATTGTCTATTATTATTTTCTTCTGTCAATTAATTTGAAAAACTTAAGCTCCTTGTCTTGGGACAAATCTAACTTAAATTATTTAATATTTTAGACACATAAATTTAGATTTGCATTAGAAACATGTGTTAACCTCCTTTTTACTGGAAGATTAGTTCCAACTAAGATGAATAGTGAAACTCTTATACGTAAAAAGGACATTTCCTCTGAACACTTACCTAGTTGTTGGATAGATTCTTGTCTCTTTTTGTTTCCCAACCTCATGTCATGTTACTTATCCTTTACATACCTACAATGATGTCTATGAAACTTAACCACAAAACTAAGTTGTATTATTGCTTCCCTTTTGTTTTCCCCAAGGCTAACCAACTCCTCATCATTGTCTTTCAAAATTATATTAAATTTCCCAACTTTATTCTCAACCAGGGTAACTTGTGTCCTTAGGTCCAACTTTTCCCCTCATTCCTTGCTCGCATTTGCCTATAATTTCCACACATGCTCCGTTAACACCATTTTCTGCTCTTCCTTTTTGTGAATACAACTCCCTAAGACAATCCTTGTTTTTCGTCATCTCTTTCTCCTCACCATTTGTTTCCCTTGTAACACCCTGACATTTCAATAATTGCAAATGTATGTTGTATAAGTTATTCTTGTGCAATTATTGATGTGAGTGTTAGTTTAGATGAGATTTGATTGGTTTATATTTAAAGTATTTGTGTGAAATATTAATTAGAGACATTACAAAAATAGTTGAAGAGAAATTACCATATCACCCTTCCCTTGAAGTAGAAATTACAGAAATGCCCTTAAGTTGAAAATTACACAAATATCCTTGGATATTTTGGAAATTATAATCATACCCTTAGGGTGAATGACAAATTATCATAGTACCCTTGAGGCTAGAATTACCAAGACACCCTTAGATATTTTGTGAAAACTTGATGAAATTACAGAATACCCTTGAATGACAAATTACCAAAATACTTTGTGACAGAAAAGCTCAAATAGAATTTCTATGAAATTTATAAGTTAATAACTTTGAAACTTTATTCAAGAAAATTCAAGTAGCAGAAAAATATGGAAAAATGATAAGTAGAATATGTGGAATTTTCTCTCAATTGTAGGATGTATAGACTTATTTAATAAAATGGTTTAGTAATTTTGATGGTCAGAAGTAGAACAGACCAATCAGAATTAAGATAGAGACGTCTTGTATGTAAAGTCTGTGTAGCACTCTGTATAGACTGTGTAAAATATGGGAACACTTCACACTTAACCAAGAGGGGGGTGAATTGGTTAGGCTTGGTAATTTAAAATTTTCTTGAACAAAATCAGAGTTTTTTCCCTTGGATCTTTATCACTTGTAAAAATAAGAACTTTTATTCAATCTAATTCTCAGTCCAAGATATACAATAGCTCAAGAACATAGTTGATATCTAGAACATACAATCAAGAATAATAGAATCTGATTAATATAGATGAAACAAACAACACACAAGGATTTATACTGGTTCACTTCAAACACTATGAAGCTACATCCAGTTTTCTTCCACTCAACACTAGAATGGAGTTCCACTATTGCAATTTTTCAGTTCTTACAAGTTATTACAAAGTCTCTCTTTATCAACCCTAGATAAAGTTCAGAAATCTAAAACACTATTAGATTCTTAGAGACAACCCACTGAGAACACTACTCAGTTTATCCCCTAGAGAAACTCTATCTCTAGATTACAAGCAAGAAATTCAATTACAATAGACAAACAAACACAGAGTTCAAAACAGAATTACAACTTCAAAGATTGAGGAAAGAAGTCACCTGATGATCCAATGAATGATATGCATATGAATGATTTAACCAGGTTGAAGAATGAATACAAACTCAGAACATCACTTCCCTCAAGCTTTGAAAAATAACTTCTTGCCTCACTAATCACTTAACAACCCATAAGAGTTTTGTGAATGCAAGAACTCAATGAACTCAGAAAAACCACTAAGAGAATGTTTTGAAAGCCTTAAATGCTCACAATACGAATTAATCAAGTTAGTAAAACAGCTGAGCATGGATTCTATTTATAACAAACTTTCTAATCGTCAGTAATCGATTAAATACGCTCCTGTAATCAATTATTTTGCTTATGTAATCTATTATTTCAAGATTGTAATTGATTAATTTGTTCAATAGATTTCTGGGTATGAGCAACGAACAAAATAATCGATTATTCCGTCTTGTAATCGATTAAACCAGAAAGTTGCACAATTATGAATGTACTGTGTAATCGATTACAAACTTTGGTAATCAATTAAACCAGGAACCTGTATAAACTGGTTTAAACTATGTAATCGATTACTTCAATTGGTAATCGATTAAACCAGGAAAAAACATAAAATGTTTTGAACTATGTAATCGATTACTTCAATTAGTAATCGATTAAACCAGGAAGATAGTATTTTCTATTTGGCCTATGTAATCGATTACAGTTGGGTGGTAATCGATTAAACAATTCATCAAGGCTGTTTATAAGTAATCTAAGGTAAAATAATCGATTATTCAGATATGTAATCGATTACTTTGTTCTTAAACAGATTTTCAGAAAACACCAAGAACAAAATAATCAATTCTTTTCTTGATATAATCGATTAATCCAGTATGAAATATTATTTTTCCAAAAAATCTTGATTTATTTCAAAACTTTAAACAAACTATCAATGCCTTGTGAATTCTATTTCTCAAACTAATTGACTTGATGCATGATATGAATGCAATGTAATTGGATCACCAAAAACACTTCTTCCTTTTACATTTAATCACAAGATGTTCTTCAATTCTTCAAGGCATGTTGAAAGCTAAAACTTGAACCTTGAACCAATGTTTGCTTATGCTTCAAGCAGCTCCCCCTGAAATCAACAGACTGTTTGTGAGCTATTTGTACTGTAACTAAAGTCAGTTTCTGGAAATCTCTAGAGTTCTATTATTTAATCTTATCCTTAAGGCAGAAGAGTTAGAATTGAACTTTACTTCCTCCTATGAATGCCATGTGTGAAGACAACTTGGAATTGAATTCTTCCTCTTCATGAAATATGACATATGGACACAAGGAGAACCACACAATTTTTTCCTCTTTAAAGGAAACCAATACGTGGCGTAGAAGGAGGAAGGGAAGATAAAAATTTTCCCCCTTGGCCGTGGTACCCACGTGAAGAGAGGAAAGGAGGGGGATAAGGTGGTTTTGTCCTATTCAAAATTGATAAGTCATGATGAGTAGAAAAATATCTTAAGGTTCATGAATTAAAGTGATAAGGTGCAATCATGAAAGCTTAAGAAATATCTATCCACTTGTAAGCTACCATTAATCAAGGGATAAGAAACCATCATAACCTTGAAAGATATTTGTACAAGATGGCATGAAAGGAAGAAAAATCTTCTCTCCTTTCCCCTTGATGGCCACATGAGTGAGGAGTAAGAAGAGAGGAGATTTCATGACTTAAATACATGGGGACAAGTGGAGGACACTTGGAAGAGAGTCCTCATGATTTAGGAGATTTTTGTTATAAAGCTGGAAGATATTTAGAAGAGTAATTATGAGTTTAGTTAGGATGTAATCGAATGAGATGAAACTAAGTTCTAATGGAACCAAATGAGAGTAACTAATTAGAAAGGGTAATTATGTCTTTAAATATTTTATCACCTTCCAAACCCTATATAAAGAGAGGAGGGCCCTTAAAGTGGAAGTCACTTTCAAGACTCCCTTTGTCCACAAAACTCCATGTGAATCTCTCTCCCTCCCATCTCTTTCATTTCATTTTCACCCTTTCCTTTTCAAGGCATAATTTAAGTGAGAAGATGATGGAGGTCCAACACAAGCCAAAGGTCTAGAAGGAGAGCTTGAAGCACTTCCTTTGGTGATTAAAGGACCAATGACAAGGGCTAGGATGCAAATGCTTCAAGATCAAATCAAGTCTAACCTTAGCCTCTTGAAGAATAATGAAGAAGGCTGCAAAATGATGAATTTCTCTGTAATAATCGATTACAAGCAGCCTG
>PYAF01003085.1:175724-198073 GCA_007407185.1 Glycine tomentella
TAATATTACCATGCATAAGTTAATTCCTTTTATTATTGATGCACACGTAAAATCATTCCAAATCGATTCCTCGCAATTGGAAATTCTAAGAATACTTATCAAATATCGATCCCTCGCATATAAGATAAATATCCCAGCGTTACGTTTATATTCGCGTGTTTAATTGCAATCTAAACGGTACGCCCTATTCCTAGTGATCATAACGTAAAGAATAAATTTACCCAGTTCTAGTTTTAAGAGTACTTTCCAGTTAAACTTAAAACCTTAATTCATGAAACTATTGATCAAGTAGAATCAAGCATTAAGCGCAGAATAAATCTATCAAAAATAAATAGAAGAACTAATGCATGAATAAATATCAAAAGAAATAGATTAGGTAAGAAGATTACATCCAATCCGTGTGCGCGAGATTTAGCCGACCATGGAGCAGTTCTCCTTAGATGAACAGATGAAGAATATCATCGTCATTCTCGTCCGGCAGAACTTCCGCACTCTTTAATTTCTCTCACCCTCACTTAAACCACTCTTAATACAAATTTAGAAGAAAACTAAGGTTTTTATGAGCACCTTAGAAGCCCAAGAGAGAGAGAATGCTAAGAAGAGGTTATAAATTCCAAATAAGGGGGTTTGGGGTATTTATAGATGTTCTCCAACCGACTTCACTCGCCCAGGCGAGCCTTTTTAGGCTAATTCACTCGCCTGGACGAGTAGCCTGCAAGTTGGGCTCCCTTTTTGCTGTTCACAGCTGGCCCAAGTTGGCCACTTGACGTCCACTCGCCCAAGCGAGTGAAATACACATGGACCACTCGCCTAGGCGAGTTAAATGCACCAGGGAATTTGATTTTGGGCTTCTGGGCCTGAATTGCTTGGTGCACCTCTCCTGTTTGCTTTGTTTAATCCATTTGGCCTGCTTTTTGTTTCCGAAAGCTCTCGTATTCCACGGAATCTATCAAAACATGAAATATGATTAAATTAATATTCCGGATTTATAATTATGGCATTGATGCTAAGCTTTTCATCTTATCAAGACAATTAGGATAATTTTTTATAGATTTCTCAGTATGTCTTTAGATAAATGCCTAAATTATAACCCTATTTTGACGTATATATGGCATTTATCACCTGCCATAGGCCTCAAGAACATCAAAGCAGTAGAAGAATTCATAGTTGTGCAGAAACCCTAGCCTTGATTCTTGAATTCCAAAGGTTTTGAGGATTAGAAGATGATATTAGGTTATTCTGGATGAATAATGGATGTTTTTAAGGTATTCTCATGTGCTTAATATTTATAGAATGATTTAATTACAATAATAAAGCCCAAACTGTGCCAGAATTTTGAAACCAATAATTTAAAACAGGCAAAAGAATCATCCTGGCGCGATCCACACGCGATCCCGTGCTAACCGCGCGAGTCTTTCGAAAGTATGGCGCTGGTGGCGCGGGACTCCACGCTAACCGCGTGGAGTGTTCGAGCCAAATGGCCTGATGTTGATCTTCTGTGGCGTTGATAGCGCGGCGCGACCCGCGCGAGTTGTTCGAGTTGAATACCCTGGCTTCGTGTTTATGGCGCTGGTGGCGTGGCTCTGGCACTGATGGCTCTGTGCTTTCGACCTATTCACGCTATTCGCGTGGATTCCCACGCTGATCGCGTGGGATCTTCGAGAATGAGGTCTTCTATTCTTCATCTGGCGCGATCCGCACGACTTCCCACGCGGATGTTTCCTTCTTTTTCTTTGCTTTGAACTCCTCTTCTTGGCCTGAAACTACTCAAATGGTAATGAATTGAATTAAAAACGATAAATTAACAATCTTAACTAATTCTAATCTTATTTTCCTAATTATTTAAATAAAATATAACCTAAACTAGCCTAAAACTAAGATGTGTTTGCAACACATCACTAACCCAAGCTATTTGAATCATCATCATTCCCATAAATTGATTCTATCATGAACATTCATTCAATCTCAATAGAAGCAGTTCAATCGATTCTACTCCTAAATTGATTGAAACCACAACCCTAACTGAAATATCATTCAATTAATCTTGTGATTATCAATTGAAATTAAGACATGAATCTATAATCCTAATTCACTTTGAATCCTAAATGCATTCATAATCATGAAAACATAATAGAAATTGAAGAAGAAGGTGAACATTCAAGTAGAATTCGAAATACCGAACCGGAACTCCAATTCTTCTCTTGCTTGAGTTAGATCCTTGGATTGATTAATGATTTAGCCTTCCATGATGATCACCAAGGAAAGCCCCATGAATTGAGTGCAAGAAAATGGAAGAGTAGCAAAATCAAAATGAAGAAGATGAAGCACAATGAAGAACACTTGAGAGAAAATGAAGAATAAGCTTTTGATTCTAAAAACTAAAGAAAAGAAATGTAAAACTTGTTTATTGAATTGTAAAGTGTGCTGTCCAAGTTTTCACTAAAGTCACTAATATATTAGTGACTAAGTTCTGAAAATAGAATGGGCCATAAACAAACCCAACAATCTAATTATTTACTATTTACAACCATGAAAATCAAATTCGCAGCCCAAAATTACAAGTGCAAATGTGCTAACTTCGAAGCTCAAAATGACCCTCAAAATGACAAAATTGGCCTTGGGCTATTTCTAGCAAACTTGTAGATCTTTTTGTTATCTTTTCATGGACTCCTAGAATGCTCCATTAAGAGATTGTTAGCGCTCTATAGGTCCTGCACAAGTCAGATACATTAAGTGAGCAAAAATCTGAAAATACACTACAATTAGCAATTAAGCCCACTTACTTGCCTAGGCCAAAAACTAAATTAGAATGGAAAAATAAAAGTCCAAAAGAGGTCAAACAAGCTAAGAATGATATACAAAAATTTAACTAAAATCACTCTATCAATCGTCTCCATAGGGATTTGAGTTTACTTTGGTTGATTCAAATAAAAATTTAACAGTTTAATAGATTATGTACAAAGAGTGTAAGTGAAAGTTCATTTGATGTGATAATGAAACGTAAATATAACGAGAATAAATAAATCTAACAGATGCGAAAACTATGGAAACAAATAAAATATGTTTAATTCAGGAAAAAGTGTAGGATTGGATTTCGTCTTTCTTACCCCCTTTAGTATTCATTTAACGTTGCCTATGCATAAATCATTTTCTATTCTTATTATTGCACACTTTGAGTAACCCTAAATCGATTCCTCGTATTTAAGAGTCCTAGGAATATTTACTAAATATCGATCCCTCATATATTGAATAAATATCCTAGCATTAAAATCATATTTTTAATGCAATCAAAACATTATGCCTTATTCCTAGCAACGTAACGTAATGAGCGAAATCATTCGGTTCAAACCCTAAGATTACTTTCTAGTCTCACTTAGAGTTAATTTCATAAAGCTAGTGATCAAATAGCATCAAGCATTAAGGACAAAACGAAATCACAAATAACTAATGGAACGAATCATGCATAGATAAATATTAAAAGAAAGACAGGGATAAGAAGAGTACGTCCAATCCTTAGAGACGCTTAGGCTATTCACTGGTGAGTCTGGAAAGATGATCAGCCACATGATTTTCACAACCTTTCTTATCCTTGATTTCTAGATCAAATTCTTGTAAAAGCAGAACCCAATAGATAAGTCTAGGTTCAGAATCAGATTTGACTAACAAGTATTTTATTGGAACATGATCAGTAAAAATCACCACTTTAGATCCTATTAAGTACGATCAAAATTTTTCCAAGGCATACACTATAGCAAGCAATTCTTTTTCAGTTGTTGCATAATGGATTTGAGCATCATTCAAAACTTTGCTTGCATAATGTATGAGATGGGAAACTTTGTTTTTCCTTTTGACCCAAAACTGCTCCTACAACATAATCACTTGCATCACACATTATTTCAAAATCAAGGGTCCAATCAGGTGCAGTGATTATGGGTGCAAAAACTAGTTTTTTTTTTCAAAGTCTCAAAAGCTTTAAAGCATAAATCATTAAAATGAAATGGAACTTCTTTGTTTAAAAGATTGCTCAATGGTTTGGCAATTTTGGAAAAGTCTTTGATAAACCGCCTATAGAATCCTGCATGTCCCAGAAAACTTCTAATGCCTTTGACATTGGTTGGTGGAGGTAATTTTTCAATAACATCCACTTTAGCTTTGTCCACTTCAATGCCCTGCATAGAAATCTTATGACCTAACACAATACCTTCAGTCACCATAAAGTGACATTTCTCCCAGTTTAGCACAAGATTTGTCTCAATACATTGTTTCAGAACAGTATCCAAGTTAGACAAGCATAAATCAAAAGAAGTACCAAATACAGAAAAATCATCCATGAAGATTTCAATGCTTTTTTCAACAAGATCAGAAAAGATAGCAAGCATACATCTTTGAATAGTAGCAGGTGCATTGCAAAGACCAAAAGGCATTTTCCTATAAGCAAAAATACCGAAGGGACAAGTAAAAACTGTTTTCTCTTGATCTTTAGGATCAACATTTATTTGATTGTATCCTAAATAACCATCAAGAAAATAGTAATATTGCTGACCTGCTAGTCTCTCTAGCATTTGATTCATGAATGGTAATGGAAAATGATCCTTTCTAGTAGCTTTGTTGAGCTTTCTGTAGTCAATGCACATCCTCCAACCCGTAACAGTACGAGTTGGAATAAGCTCATATTTATCATTTTTAACAACAGTCATGCCACCTTTCTTGGGTACTACTTAGACAGAACTTACCCACTGGCTGTCTGAGATGCCTCTAGTAGCTTAACTACTTCTTTTCTGACTACTTCGTTCATGGTTGGATTGAGACGTCTTTGAGGTTGAGCAACAAGTTTATAATCCTTTTCCATTAGAATTCTATGCATACAATAAGAAGGACTAATACCTGTTAAGTCTGATAATGTCCAACCAATAGCTTTACTATTTTCCTGCAAGACTTTCACCAATTTCTTTTCTTCCTCCTCAGAAAGATTGGCATTGATGATCACTGGTTTTTCAGAATTACCTACAAGAAAAACATATTTTAAATGTGAAGGTAATACCTTTAATTCCAACTTTGGTTCCTCTCTTTGCTTCTCATCCTTTAGTTTTTCAAAGAGGGATTGGTGATAAGGAACTTCTTTGCAGGTGTTCAGCTGATGAAGATACTCTGATTTTTCTTTATCTCCATCTTCATCTTGAACTGCTTCAGTCAATGCTTTCTCCAAGCCATCCTTCTTGTGAAGAAATCTTTTAGAGTCAGAAATTACCTCATCTAGAACATCCACTCTAAAACATTCTCTTTTTCCTCTCTCTGCTTCTCATCCTTTAGTTCTTCAAAGAGGGATTGGTGATAAGGAACTTCTTTGCAAGTGTTCAGTTGATGAAGATACTCTGATTTTTCTTTATCTCCATCTTCATCTTGAACTGCTTCAGTCAATGCTTTCTCCAAGCCATCCTTCTTGTGAAGAAATGTTTTAGAGTAAAAAATTACCTCATCTAGAACATCCACTCTAAAACATTCTCTTTTATCTGTGGTATGGTTCATGGCTTCAAGAACATTGAACTGCACTTCATCATCTTGCACTCTTACAATGAGTTTTCCTTCATCAACATCAATTAAAACTTTGGCAGCCTTCATGAAAGGTCTGCCAAGAATCAATGGAACTTCACTGTCTTCATCCATATCCATGACTACAAAGTCAACTGGGAAGAAGAATTTGTCGACTTTCACAAACACGTCTTCAATGATTCCATAAGGATGCTTAATGGTTCTATCAGCTAGCTGTAAAGTCATCCTAGTAGGTTTGATTATAACCTCTCCTATCCGCTTAACCATGCATAATGGTATGAGATTGATGCTTGCACCTAAGTCAAGAAGAGATTTCCCCACTGATAAGTTTCCAATAGTAACATGAATTGTGAAACTACCTAGATCTCTAGATTTTTCTGGAATGGCCTTTTGGATGATTGCACTGCATCCTGCATCCAGCTCTTTAGTTTCATCATCTATGTATCTCCTCTTCTTTGTGAGTAAATCCTTCATGATTTTGGCATATGTTGGCATTTGCTCCAATGCTTCAGAAAAAGGAATATTAATTTGTAGTTGCTTGAAGATATGTAAAAAACGCTTGTACTGCCTTTCTTTTGCTTTCTTGGATGGAGCTTTTGGATAAGGCGTATGTTGGACTGGTGGTGGGGTTAGTACAGCTTTGTGATAAGCGCCACATTTTAGTAAAAATAGGATTCAAATATGGCACTTATCCGTTATTTTGAATTGATTTATTCACAAGTTAACCCTAGAAACCTAGTTAATTGATGGTTATATAAAGGTAAGTCATGCTTTCATATTTTGAAAAGATTTCGTCCAATTGAATGATTTAATTTTGTTAGGTTTAAAGGTTACGGAAGAATCAAGCTTGTGAAAACCAAGAGCAGGGAGTGAACTAAGCAAAGAATGAAGTCCCAAACAGCATTCCAGGCCCAAGAAGCACCAAGGCCCAAAGGTTTCTTCATGACTAAGCTTTAAGCTCGCCCAGGCGGCCATTCTATGCTTATTTTACTCGCCTGGGCAAGTATCAAGTTCCAAGAAAGGTGAATTAGCTCTCCCAGGCGCCCTTTTTGTGAAGGAATTGGTGGCCTGGGCGACCAAAGCAGCTAGGTCCACAAAACCTATATATATAGACGGATTTTGGAGGCTGAAGCATTCCATTCCACTTCTTTTCTCTCCCATTCACCTGCTTACTCATATTTAGCTTGTTTTTAGTTCCTAGGTGAGTGTAGAAACTTAGGGAAGTGAGGAAGAGTGAATTGTATAAGGAGATTTTACCAAAAAGAGGATCGATGACGAGCTTAGTCAATGGTTCTCTCGAGGAGGTTCTACCGATGTTCGCTTAAACTTCCCTAAGAATTGGACGTACTCTTCTTATCCCTATGCTCTTTTAATTTCTATTTATGCATCGTTCTATTTCTTGTTGGTAATTTCATTCGACGCTTAATGCTTGATTCTACTTGATCACTAGTATCACGAACTTAAATCCTAAGTGAGACTGGAAAGTGATCTTAGGGTTTGAACTGAATAAACTTACTCATTACGTTACGTTGCTAGGAATAGGGCATAACGTTTTGATCGCATTAAACACGTGAACATGATCTTAATGCTTGGGTATTTAATTAAATATGCGAGGGATTGATATTTAGTAAAATATCCTTAGGACTTAATTGCGAGGAATTGAATTAAGGTTACTTAAACGTGTGCGTCAACAAGAATAGAAAAATAATGCATGGGTAGAATTAATCGAAGGGATAAGTAAGACGAAATCCAATCCTACGCTTTCCTTGACTTTAAACTCGTTTGTTTACTTTCGTATTTACTTTCGTAATTTTTATCTTTACTTTACGCAACAAACAAACAACAAATGAACCTTCGTTTTATCATCTGTATATAAACTATTGAACTGATAGAGATTTAAACGAACTGAAGTAAACTCAAATTCCTGTGGAGACGAACTTTACAAATTTGTAACTTGCAACGATACAACGGTACGCTTGCCGTAAAAATCATAACACTTTGCCTTTGTCAAACTTTTTCTTTTCTTCTTCACTCAACATTTCCTTTTCTTCTTTTTTATTTGTTTCTTCTTCATTTTCTTTTTCTACATTTTTTTCATCATCTTTTTCTACAACTTTTTCATTTTTTTTTCTTTCTCCTTATCATCTTTCAGACCTACCACAGTCCCCCTTCATGTTGTAACAACCTTACATTGCTCTTTTGGGTTGACTTGTGTGTTTGTAGAGAAAGAACCACCTCCATGCTCAGAAAGTTGTTTTGCAAGTTGTCCTACTTGAATTTCCAGATTTTTGATAGAAGCATCAGTATTCTTTTGATTGCTGATGGACATTTGCACAAACTGGGTAAGAGTGTCTTCCATCTTTGACAATCTATCAGACGGAGCTTGCTGTTGAGGATTCCTATTTGAAGGACCTGCATAAGAATTACAAGATTGCCTTGCATAGGAATTGTTAGTGGTACCTGCAAAAGAAGCGTTAGTGGGAACATTAAATGCATTTTGTTTCCAACCATAAGGTTGATTAGAACCTGGACCTGGACCACCACGGTTACCTTGGTAATTTCCTTAATAATTTTGTTGAGATCTATTTTGATTCTGCATGTAATGAGCCTCCTCTTCCTGTTGACAATCACCATGTACTGAACAGTGGCCATTTTGATGGTCTCCACCACAGAAATCACATCTTAGGATTTGTTGAACTTGATGAGCTATGTGTGTTTTCTGTGAACCTCCTTGCTGGAGTTGTTTAGGAAGTTGGCCTATTTGCTTGGCTAAGGCCTCTAGTTGTTGAGTCAGGAGCTTATTTTGTGCTAGAATAACGTTTTGAGTATCAAGCTCCATTATACCTTTTCTTTGAATCGGAGATCTATCATGGTGAGATTGATAATCACTGGCTGCGATGGAGTCAATGATTATAATGGCTTCCTTTGGACTCTTTGACATCATCGTACCTCCAGCTGAAGCATCAAGGATCATTTTTGTCTGAGGCCTCAACCCACTGTAGAAAATGTGCAGTTGCACAGCATCATCTAAATTGTGGTTTGGACATCTTCTAAGTAATGATTTGAATCTCTCCCAAGTTTCACAGAGAGGTTCATCTGCTCCTTGAGAAAATGTAGCAATAGCTGACTTGGCACTGATGAATCTTGATGGAGCAAAGAATATAGCAATGAATTTCTCCTCCAATTCTTCCCACATACCTAGACTTTTGTTTGGTTGGGACTGAAGCCAAGTCCTAGCTTTACCTGTCAAAGAAAAAGGAAAAGCTCTGAGGTAAACAGCTTCAGCATCTTCGTCTGAGGCTCCTATAGTACTGCATAACTCCATGAAGGTGGATATGTGCGTATAAGGATCCTTATGGTCTAGCCCAACAAATGGATGTGAGCCAATAAGACCGAGTAATGCTAGTTTCAGCTCCATAACTTTATTGTTGAAAGGAGGGATGACTATGCTGTTGGTATGCATAGTCACCAAGAGTCCTCCTTGGTGGTCTATTTCCTTCTCCTCCTTGATCAGCCATATTTTCACGTACAAATGGTTTTTTAGATGAAGGATAATCAATAGACGAAGTTTCCTCATTATGGTACTGTGATAGTGGATGCTCCAGACATATGATGGGTGACATGTTTATGCTTACAAATCTAACTCTTAAAGATGGAGGATATGTCACTTATGGAGATAATAACAATGGGAAGATCATTGGAGAAGGCAACATTGGAGATAGCTTCAAAACCAAAATAAAAAATGTCCTTTATGTAGAAGGATTCAAAGTCTCATTCAATGAGAATTGTTGAATGATTTGTGATGGACAAAATGGTGAAGTGATTCACATAGGTAAAAGGAAAGGTAACATTTATTTACTTTCAATTGATCATGAATTCTTTCATAACACTTCATGTCTAATAAGCAAGATTGATGAATCTTGGCTGTGGCATAGAAGAGCTAGCCACATTAGCATGCATCATATGAACAAGCTAATTAGAAAGGATTTAGTAATTGGTTTACCCAAACTCAAGTTTGAAAAGGACAAACTTTTTTATGATTGTCAAAAGGGGAAACAAACCAAAACTTCTTTTCAAAGTAAAACATTGTTTCCACCCCTAGACCCCTTGAATTACTTCACATTGACTGGTTTGGTCCTTCTAGAACTATGAGTTTAGGAGACAATTATTATGGGCTTGTCATTGTAGATGATTACTCTAGATTTATTTAGACTCTGTTTTTGAAATCCAAAAGTGATGCTTTCCTTGCTTTTAGAAAAATGGTCAAGCTTGCACAAAATGGAAAAGGTAGCAAAATTATCTCAATAAGTAATCATGGTGGAGAATTCCAAAATGAACATTTTGAAAAATTCTGTGAAGAAAATGGAATTAACCACAATTTTTCAACTCCAAGAACACCTCAACAAAATGGTGTTGTGGAGAGGAAAAACAGATCTCTTGAAGAATGAGCTAGAACTCTTCTTAATGAGACAAATTTGCCAAAATATTTTTGGGTTGATGCTGTAAGTACAGTTTGCTACACGTTAAATAGATTACTTATAAGGCATATTTTAAAGAAAACTCTTTATGAGTTATACAAAAGTAGAAAACCTAACATTTCTCATTTGAGAGCTTTTGACTACAAGTGTTTTGTATTAAACAATGGGAAAGAATCACTTGGAAAATTTGATGCTAAAGCTGATGAAACAATTTTCCTTGGATATTCATTACATAGTAAAGCATATAGAGTTTTCTACAAAAGAACAATGTGCATGGAAGAATCTAGACATGTGATTTGTGATGAGTCTAATTCCTCTAAAGAGGAAAAGAAGTGTGATGTAGATACAGGTCCTATGGAAGAATTTATTCAGCTTAATGATTCCATAAATAAAGAGAAAGAAGAACCAAGTGCTGAAATAAAACCATCAACACCTGTTCAAGAGCCTAAAGATTGGAGAACAACAAGAGATCTCTCACTTGACAACATCATAGGTGAAGTTTCAAAGGGAGTGTCTACTAGATCTTCATTAAGAAACCTATGTTGTAATATGGCTTTTGTTTCTCAAATTGAATCTAAGAATATTGATCAAGCCTTAGTTGATGAACATTGGATGTATGCCATGCATGATGAGTTAAATCAGTTCAAGAGAAATGAAGTTTGGGAACTTGTTCCTAGACCATCATCTCTCAAACCCATTGGAACAAAATGGATTTTTAGAAATAAACTTGATGAGAGTGGAATCATAGTAAAAAATAAAGCTAGATTGCTTACAAAAGGTTACAACCAAGAAGAAGGCATTGACTATGACGAAACCTATGTTCCAGTTGCAAGATTGGAAGCAATTAAGTTGTTGCTTGCTTATGCATGTTTAATGGATTTTAAACTTTTTCAAATGGGTGTCAAAAGTACCTTTTTAAATGGATACATTGAGGAGGATATATATGTTGAACAACCTCCTGGTTTTACTGATTTTAAACATTTTAATTATGTTTTTAAACTTAAAAAGGCCCTTTATGGTTTAGAGCAAGCTCCCAGATCTTGGTATGAAAGACTAAGCAAGTTTCTGCTTGAACAATCTTTCACAAGAGGTCATGTTGACAAAACCTTGTTCATCAAAAGGCATAAGAGTGATATCTTATTGGTTCAAGTATATGTTGATGATATAATTTTTGGTTCAACTAACCATTTGCTGTGCAAGGAATTTTCTAAAGCTATGCAGAAAGAATTTGAAATGTCAATGATATGAGAATTAACATTCTTTCTTGGACTTCAAGTGAAGAATGGAACTTTTCTCAACCAATTCAAGTATTGCCTTGAAGTGATCAATAAGTTTGAAATGGAGAAATGTAAAGATGCTGCAACTCCAATGGCAACATCAACCTATCTTGATTCATATGAAAATGGAAAGAGGGTTCATTTAAAGGAATGATTGGCTCATTATTATATTTGATAGCTAGTAGACCAGACATAATACTAAGTGTGTGCTTGTATGCAAGATATCAAGCAAATCCCAAAGAGTCACACCTAACAGTTGTCAAAAGGATCCTCAAATATCTCAAAGCTACACCAAAAGTTGGTTTTTGGTATCCCAAAGGTGCTTCAATTAATATTATTGGTTATTCTGATTCTGACTTTGTAGGATGTAAGTTAGATAGAAAAAGCACTAGTGGAACTTGTCATCTACTTGGAACTTCATTGATCTCATGGCATTGCAAGAAACAATCTTGTGTTGCTTTGTCAACTACTGAAGCTGAATATATCTTAGCTGGAAGTTGTTGTGCACAAAGTCTATGGTTGAAGCAACAATTACAAGATTTTGGAGTTGACAACACAAGTGCTATCAACATTTCAAAGAATCCAATAATGCACTCAAGGACCAAACATATTGAGATAACGCATCATTTTCTTAGAGATCATGTCCAAAGAGGTAATATCAAAATTGATTTCATTGACACTCATAATCAATTGGCTGATATCTTTACTAAACCATTGGCTAGAGATAGATTCTATGCTCTTAGAAACATGCTAGGAATCTTGGATGAGTCTAATCTCTGTTAGCTTGAATGTTGTGTGCCTTTTCATGAGAAATAATTTGTCAGTTGAATCCTTCATCACAAAAACTTAAAATTTCCAAGTTATGCTGCATAAATCCTGTTATATCTGATACTTGCTTTGTAATAATCGATTAAGTGTCATATTAATCGATTAAAATCATTAAAATCATGATTCAAAGTGATATCTTAGCTTATGTAATCGATTACATAAACAAAATAATCGATTATTCTTCATAGAAACTTATTTTCAGAAAACTGAATGTTTCTGTAATAATCGATTAAGGGTCAAATTAATCGATTACACTGGTCATAAACTATTATACAATGTGAATGTTCACTGGAATAATCGATTACAGTGAATGATAATCGATTAAAATGCTGAGAATCAATTTTTTCTAAATTCAAATCGATTACACAAGCTTCTATATATTTCTGAAACTCAAACTTCTCTGTGATAATCGATTAAATCATAAATAATTTATTACACTTTGTCTTCTACCTGTGAATTTTACAGAAATAATCGATTACCTTACAAATTAATAGATTACTGTATCTACAAAATGTGATTTTGCTTACGAATTAATCGATTATTCATGGAATTACTGTAAAATCTGACAGATTTTCTTGGAAGTTGTAACTGCCCAACTCCCACCTAATTCAAATTTAAATCCTCTGTAGTGAGTTAATTCATTCTAACAGCTCCTTAATTCAAAATTCAAATTCTTGGAGCCTAAAAATCTCTATAAATATAGCTTATTGTGAAGGAAGAAATCACACCTACCTTCATTCTTATCCTTCAATATTCTTTGTGTCTTTCTTCTGTTTAAGTTTAGTGTACTCTGCCCTTAGGATGTCTACCTCTAAAAGAGTCAAAACCTCTAAGAGAAAGGTTGGAGAAACCTCTAACCCAGTGGTTAGTAGGTTGGATCATTGGTTCCCTGCAGAAAGGGACAGAATGACTTATCTCTAATTCAATGCCACTATGTTGGTGTGTCCCTCCAAACACCTAGAATTAGACTTGTTTATTAGGGAAGGCTTCCAATTCCCTGCTTTTATTGAAACCCAGGGGTTAAGAAAATTTGTGGAGATGAAGGGTACATTCTACCCTAAATTGGTTAAGGTGTTTTACACTTGTGCCAAAGGTTCCATGGATGGGATTCTGAGGTCCCAAGTAAATGGAGTTGCCATGGAAATAACCCCAGAAGTATGGGAGGCAATGGCTGGTATTTCATTTGAGGGTGAGAGAAAGTTTGAGGAGGAGGCTGATGGGTACAATAGAGTAGAGACATATAGGGGTATGTTGATTGATCCCAAATGAGGCTAAAACTTAGGCTTAGCATTGGCCCTATGACCCATGTAGACAAACTTCTTCACTATTTTATCACATATATTCTCACTCCTAGACCCACAAACCATGCCCAAGCCACTGATGATGACCTACAACTGGTGTATGGTCTCAAGAATTCAATTCAGATGAATTAGATTCTCATTCTTGAGGAGATTATGTTGAACTCCAAGAGGCTTATGAACTATCCTTTTCCCTATGATGTCTTCATCTCTAGATTTACGGATTACTTCAACATAGATGTTTTTAATGAAGCGGTGGACAACACCAATTCAAGCAACAGTCTTATCAAGGAGAAGCATCTGACTAAAGTAGGGATGGTGAAGACTCCTCAAGGTTGGCAAATGGTTGACCAACAAGTTGCTCCTGCTGCTGCTGCTGCTGCTGAAGAGGATGCTAAAGAAGGAGGCCCTACTCAACCTGCCTATAGTCCATTTGAATCCTTAATGATTCAAAAGATGGATGGCCTGCTGTCTCTTCATCATGAACATAGGGCTAAGACCAATGCAGCCTTAGAGGAAATTAAATCTAGGCTAGAAAGTATAGAAGCAACTGTAATGTTTGATAATTCTGAAACTTTCTAGGCTATAAGCCTTGTATTTCCTCTTTTATCTTTATTTTCTATTTTCTTAAGCATTGTACTGGTTCCCTCTTGATTAATGAAGTGATTTCTGTTTCTCCTACTTGTTATCCGATGTGTTGTTTAATTTTTGACTTTAATAAGCCAAATAGGGGGAGAAATGGTTGATTGATTGTGTGTTTGAGTGTGCTCTGCATTGTACTCTATTCTACCCTGTTTTTCTGCACATTTTTTGCACAAATCAAAACCTGAATGGATTGTTAAAGTTAGGGGGAGCTAAGTTATCAAATTAAGTTACATAAACAAGTTAATGAATGATGAATAAAGCAAGTAGATATCTTAACACTTGTTCTTGGCAAAAAGTCTGTGATTATTTTCAAGTTTTGAAAAAGCTTAAGTCTTCTATTTGATTCCCTCAAAGAACTTCAAGTCCAACAAATTATCAATCAAGAATTTGGCAAGTTCAAAGCCAAAAAGGGGGAGATTGTTGGATATAGGGGGAGCATCATGAAGAATGAAAGACTTTGATTCAAGAAATGGTTTTGAGCTTTCAACATGCTTGAAGTGTCTTGAAGTTTTGTAATTGATTCAAGAGCAAGAGAAAGACAATCTGATTGATCCTTGCATTACATTTATTTATTCATTATTAAGCTTAAATGGTTTTCATTAAATCATCAAAGGTTTTATCTTCTTGGTTAAGATTTGAATCTGATTAAAAAGGTTTTTGTAAAAATGTTTTTCTTACAGTTTTAATCAATTACTTAATGATATAATTGATTATTCTGTTCTTCGTTCAATCTGGAAAAACCTTTATGAACAAATTAATCGATTATCTATCGGATTAATCGATTATTTAGCCTTTGATTGAAAATAAACTACTTTGTTAAAGGTTTTAATCGATTACTTAATTAGTGTAATCGATTACATAGTTAAAAGATTATTTTAAGCCTTGTTGTAATAATCGATTACCATTATCAGTAATCGATTACATAGTTCATTTAGAAAATGCCTACTTTCTTATTTAATCCATTACCAAAATCCTTAATCGATTATACAGTTCATTTTGTGAAACATAGCTTTCTGTCTTAATCGATTACAGCTCGGTTTAATCGATTATTTTGCTCGTTGCTGAAAACCAGAAAGCTCCTTTAACATTTTAATCGATTAAGTGATAGTTTAATCGATTACATAAGAATTTTAATCGATGATTAGGCGCGTTTAATCGATTACAGTTAGTTACAAATTTTGTTATAAATAAGATTGAAGGCTTGGCTTCTTTAACAACTTGACCACTTCGTATTTCTGAGTATACACAAGACTTCTAAGGAATTTCTAAGTGATTTTCTCAGTGTTTTTACATCTTGCTTCATTCAAAACATCAATGGATCTTTGAATGATTCTTGACCAAGAATCTTTTCAAGGTAAAGGAAAAGCATGATCTGATTTAGTTTGCTACTCAACCTGATTTGGTAATTCATGTGCATAACATTCATTGGATCATCAGGTTGTCTCTCTCCTTGATCTTTGTGTGTAAATTTGGTATTGAATTCTAGTTTTATTTGGCTATTGTAAAGTGGGTTCTTCTTGCTTGTTTTTAGAGAAGGGTTCTCTAGCTCAAGAACAGAGTAGTGTTCTTTGGTTCTTGCTCCTTAGAATTCTAATAGGGTTTTATATTTCTATTCTTTATCTAGTGTTGATAAAGGGGAGGGTTTTGTAAAAGCTTGTAAGAACAGAAATTTATAATAATGGAACTCTAATTTAGTGTTGATTAGAAGAAACTGGATGTAGCTTCAGTTCTGAAGTGAACCAGTATAAATTGCTTGTGTCTTTGATTCTATTTCTCTATCACTCATCTTGTTCATTGGTCATTGATTCTTTGATTCATATTCATTGTTCAATAAGTTATGTTTTGATCTATTGATTTCTTGGGCTGAGTTATTTGATTGAATAAATAGATTTCTTGGTTTTGAAAGTGATAAAGATCCTGAACTTTGATTTGAATTAGTTTTTAAAATACCAAGGTTTTAACCAATTCACCCCCCCTTGGTTATTGTGAGTATTCCTATTATTTTCACCAAGCACTTCAAGACCACATCAAGGCTAACTTGGACAAACAAGAGGAAGTACACCAACTTAAGGATAACAAGGGCTGGATTTTAATGTCTCAAGTTCAATTTAATTTCAATTAAATTCAGCACTTATTAGAAGCAAAAGTAGAAACAATAAAAAAGGATTTTTAGTGCAATTGTGTAAAAAGGTGTAGGTGCACTTGTGTGTAATTTGTTTAGCAACTTAGTAAATTAGTTGGCTGCACTTAGAAGCTAAAAATATTGCACCTTTCACGAAAATGGGACAGCCAAGGGTCACTTAAGAGAAGCTTGCACCACAAGCTTCATTAAGCTTGCTTTAGGCTTCTTTAGTGTGCACTACAAATTTCATTTGAATTGTCATTCATGTGCATTAACTTGTAATTTCGTGGCTTTATAAGGTGCCCAAAACTGAATGTAAACTAACTTTGGTTCATTAATACAAATCTGAAATTTGTGTGAGAGTTTCTCTCTTGTTCTTGTGCAAGAACTTCTTGAGTCTTATCAATAGCTTCTCAATGCTATTGTGGTGATTCTTCCTAAAATTATTGGAGGGCTTCTCCATGGTGTCTTCGATCTTCATCCCTAACCTCTTTTCCATCTTCCATTGCTGCCATTAAAGAAAGCTTCCAGCCATACATTTTCGTGAAAGCTTGGACAACTTGTGTGTTCTTGAAGTTTGCTTGAAGATTGGGTTTGATTGCAAGGTAGATTTGGGAAAATTCTTGTCTAATGGGTTTAGACATACATCATGTGGTATCTAGAGCCTAATCCTTGTGGAATTCTTCTTCAAGTTCAGTTTTTAGAGCTTCTTCAAAGGTAAAAACTGCACCTATACGAAAATCACAAAAATCCATTTCAATTCTTTGTTTCTTGTTTTTGTTTGATTCTTGGTGGTGTGGGCTTGTTATTGTAAAATATAGGACTACTTCACACTTAACCAAGAGGGGGGGTGAATTGGTTAGCCTTGGTAATTTTAAAATTTTATTAATCAAAATCAAAGTTTTTGCCCTTTTGGATCTTTATCACAAACACAACCAGGAACCTTTATTCAACTCAAGAATTAATCCAAGAATATAATGATTCAAGAATGTGGTAAATAGCATAATTAACAATCAAGAATGATTCACACAATCAATTATGCAAAATTAAAATAACACACAAGAGTTTATACTGGTTCACTTGAAACACTATGAAGCTACATCCAGTTCTTCTACTCAACACTAGAGTAGAGTTCCACTATTGTAAATTTTAGTTCTTACAAAATTATTACAAGTCTTTCTTTATCAACCCTAGATAAAGTTCAGAGATCTAAAACCCTATTAGATCCTCAGAGACCAAACCCAACTGAGAACACTACCCAGCAACACTTAGAGAAACACAATCTCTAAAATACAAGCAAGAACCCAAAATACAATAGACAAGACAATACAAATTTCAATAGAGAATTACAGCATTCAAAGATTAAGGAAAGAAATCACCTGATGATCCAAAGATTGATATGCATGAAATGAATTTACCAGGTTGAATGCAAATAACAAACTTAGAACATGGCTTTCCTTGATCTTTGGAAAGAAAATCTTGCTTCACTCAATCCTTAAACACCCATAAAAGTTTTGTGGAAGCAAGAACTCAATGAACCCAGAAATATCACTTAGAGAATGTTTAGAAAGCTTTTGAATGCTCAGAATATGAAAAATTCAAGTCTGTAAATCAGTTGAGCATTGGATCTATTTATAATAATTTTTGTAACCGCTTGTAATCGATTATTTAGCATATGTAATCGATTACACATGCTCTTGTAATCGATTAAAGTGTTCATAAGGATTCTGGGTAACTACAACGAGCAATTTAATCGATTATCCCGACGTGTAATCGATTAAACCCGACAATGTATGAAATGTGTTTGTACTATGTAATCGATTACAATAATTGGTAATCGATTAAAGCCGACATTATGAAAAACATGCTTTGAACTAAATAATCGATTACAATAATTGGTAATCGATTAATCCATAGTGATGATATAATCTGTATGGGTAATGTAATCGATTATAGATTAGTAGTAATCGATTAAAAAGGTCACTAAGGCAGATTATATTTATTCTAAGTTTAAAATAATCGATTAATCCGATAGTGTAATCGATTAAAATGTTTTTGAGAATTTTCCAGAAAGCATTAAGAACAAAATAATCTATTCTTTGCTTATATTAATCGATTAAACCAGTGAAATGCTATTTTCCAAAAGACACTTAGTTTATTTCAAGATTCAAAATAATTTCCTAATGCCTTGTGATTTAATTCTTAAGCTTATGAATGATATGAATGCAATGACTTGGATCATCAGAAAACTTCTTTCCTTTCACATTTGATCACAAGCTTTTCTTCAATGCTTCAATCATGTTGAAAGTCCAAAACACTTCTTTGTCTTCAAAATCTCTTTGTGCTTCAAGTAACTCCCCCTCAAATCAACAATCTCCCCCTTTTTGGCTTTAAACATGCCAAATTTGAAATTGAACAGCATTGGGTCTTGTGATTAAATGAAGAGGCTTCATATCATTTTACTGAGCTTTCTCAACACCTAAAAAATTCAAATTCCTTTGCAAGAACAAGTGTTAAAGATATCTGTTTTTGCCTTAGCATTCATACATACAATATAGTTACATAATGCAATCAATTTGAACCACTAACTCCCCTTAAAAATTTCAATTCATGCAGTTCAATTTTTTCAGCCAAAAAACGCACAAAAAACAGGGGCAAACAGAGTAATATGCAGAGCATGCTTAAATTCAATTTTTTCTCCCCCTATTTGGCTTTTTAAAGGCAAAAATGCAAGGCACAACGGATTAATAATGAACAGAAGCATAATATTGTATTAATATTTGAATAAGAAGTACATCATAAGGCTTAAAATTGAAATAAAAACAGAGTACACTAAAACAGAAATAACTAAGGCTTTAAAAATCTACAGATTCTTCATCCATCCTAAGAGTGGCCTCAATGTCATCCAGCCTTTCATTAATCTCCCTAAATGAGCCCTGAACTTCTGCTTTAAAGTCATGATGCATCTGCAGAAGCCCATCCATTTTGGCCAGCATAAGGGATTCAAAGTGGGAGTGAAGAGGCTGTTGAGAGGTGTCTCCCTCACTTGTAGAATCAGCCACAGGTTCTTCACTATCAGCCACAAATGGTTCTTGTTGTTGAGGCACATGGGGAGGCTGTCCACCCATCATCCATTCATCAGGAGTCTTGTGTAGTCCAAGCTTGGACAGATGCTTTTCCTGAATAAGGCTGTTGGAAGAATTGGTGTTGTCCACCACTTCATTAGAGACATCAATCCCAAAGTGATCAATGAATCTTGAGATTATAACAGGATATGGAAAGGGATAGTTGACAAGTCTCTTGGCTTTCATCATTACTTCTTGAAAAATAAGCACCCAGTTCATAGGAATGGAATTTGTGAGACTATACATCAATTGTAAGTTCTCATCTGTGGCTTGGGCATGGTTGGTTGCCCTTGGGGTTAAGACATAAGTGATGAGATAGTGGAGGAGTCTGTTTCTGGTGCCATGGGACCAGTGCCTAACCTGTTCCTAATGGGTTGGTTTGGGTCAGTGAGGGATTCTTTATAGGTCCCTATTTTGCTATAGCCCCCTGGGGTTTCCTCAAATTTCCTCTCCCCATCATTGACAAACCCAGCAATTGACTCACACAACTCAGGGGTGATGATCATTTCAACTCGTTTAACAGTAGATTTAAAATGTTGACCATCCATAGAGCCTCTTCCACACGTGTAAAAAACTCTTACAAGATCAGGGTAGTAAGTACCCTTCATTTCCATGAACCTCCTAAGACCTTGGGTTTCTAAGAGAGCAGGAAAGACAAATCCTTCCTTGATAAACCAGTCAAGGCTTATATATTTGGGTGAGCTGATGGGTTTGGTGGCATTATATTGCAGATAAGTTATTTTATCCGCTTCTTTGGTGAACCAAAGACTCAAACGATCAAGTGGAGGTTGGGGTTGAGGGTTAGAGGAAGATTCACCAACCTTTCTTTTCCCAGTCCTAACTCTTTTAGGTGCAGACATATTGAATCAGAAATGAAGGATAAGGAAAGATTGAAATATTGAGAATAGAAAGCAAGAAAGAAAGGGTTTTTGATGTAAGGGAGAGATGAATCACAAAATCACTATATATAGAGGCAAGGATTAAACACTCAACATTTAGATTTTTCAAAAATATAGTTGTTATAGACTGTTAATGGAGGTTAATGATGATTTGGGCGTTACAAATACCCAGAAAAACTGTCAGAAATTATATAACAGCTTAAATAATCGATTAAATCCATGTGTAATCGATTATTTCAGATCAGCTAATTTTCAAAATTTACATTGTGTAATCGATTAATCTGTAAGGTAATTGATTACATTTAGCACTTCCAGAGTAGAGGATGACTTGTAATCGATTATATGATTCATTAATCGATTATTTACACCATGATAACAGTCCAAACTTCAATTGAACATTTTGATCTTTAGTGTTCTTTTAGGAGAGTTTCCAAGAGCTTTTACTTGATACCTGTAAAAAAACCAGCTTCTAGCCAAGACCAACTGTCAAGTATTCTTTGCATAAACTATACACATTCATAAGCATCTTTATTGCTCCCCCTTTCTTATGTAATTTCTTATCATTTTAGACTAAGAGCAATTGTTATGTTTAGTTATGTTTCTCCTCTTATATTATTTTACTCCCCTTGCACCCTGCATTTATATATTTATTTTTCTTCCCCTTTTGGCTTATCAAAGGCAAAATATACTAATAATTGAGAAATAAGCAAAGGAAGACAGAAAAACATAAAAGCAATTTTATTTATTCAATGATTAAGGTGCATACATGAAAGTAAATTATCAAAGATGAAAGCAGAATTTGAGAAAGCAAAAGCAACACAACTAGAAACAGAATAAGACAACCACTAAGCTAAAGATCATCAAAGTCCTTGATACTCATCCTAGTCTTTATGTTGCTTAGTCTAATGGTAATGTCTTCTAGGGTGGATGAACTTCAGCTGAATGTTCATGATGCAAAGTGATCATAGCATACATCTTTTGAATCAGGAGAGATTAAAAAGGACTCCACTGTAACGCCTCTCTTTGCTCTCTCATGCTTGATTAATTTTAGATGAAATCTTGTGTCCACTTTGTATTAGAATTAGATTAGTTATAAATTTTTTCACAAAAATTCTTTTTCGCTTTGCTTGCAAATGTTACTAGTCGTTTATATCTAAACGAATTCTTTCTTTCCACGGTTTAATTAAAATAATACAGTACAGTCCATCAATACAGACCAAGGTATAGTTTATACAGTCCCAAGTACAAGCCAATGTAAAATACAAATAAATTAAATTTAATACAATTCATCCACACATCTTCAACATCTTTTCTTCAAGATCCTTTACAGCTTGTGCTCCACTGTATCCCTGCTCGCCCAAATAAATTGGGGTCATCACAGGTGTCAACCACAGACACAAATAGGGTAAGTTTATGACAATCAAAGTTTGAATAAAAACATATATAACAGAATACATACGTAGATATTTATAAAATAACAACACAGAGGATTTGCCCACAGATTAAATTACCTCATCTACACAGCACACGAATTAAGTCATACAATTTACTCATCAACAGATATTCCACATACTCATCATGTAATGTATAGAATGCATGCTCATCTTTTTATATGATGCATGACTGAGATCCCAGCTTATCATAAAATGGTACCATAATCAACATAGTTTCACCCATTCTAGTGAAACCTTCCTCCACTCTGAGGGGTTATAGTCAAAATAGTTTCACCCACTCTAGTGAAACCTCTCTCCACTCTGAGGGGTTAAATGCAGATGAAATGAGTAATGGCTTGCTTTTATTTATTTACTTTTCATCATTTATTTTATTTCTCAAATTCTCATATACATGGTTCCACCGACTCCAGTGGAATACATCTCAAGCTCAACATCCATAGTTCAACACCACCTTTGGAATTAAATAATCACAATACACTGATCAACCCAAGAATTCCAACATTTCATCATCAACATCATAAAACCACTTAAACTCATATATATTCATAAGATGCCAAGCAATATGTTAATCTTATCAAAGTGTATAGAATCACACAACAATACATAAGCTTTGTGTATTTCAGCTTTACAACACATGGAATAATACATACTTTTGTTAAAGCAACCAACCACA
>PYAF01003085.1:208836-224705 GCA_007407185.1 Glycine tomentella
TTGTGGTTTTCAGGTGCTTCTTGAGGCGAGGAGCGACCTCAGGGCAGGAGGCCCTAGTGGACCTGATAGGCTGGATGGGAGGCTGCAGTAGAAGACCAGAGCAGAGCTTCAAGTGTCGAAGTTGGTCTTAGCATCTCTGTGTAGTTGTAGGGTGTGTGTACACCCATAGTACTGTACATATTTGTTGTATGACCCAGCTGTGGTCTTGTTTTTGAGCATGTATATGTACAGATGGTTATGTTGTATAAATTATGTTTCCTCCTGAATATGCCTGTTTTGTTTTGTGTATCTGCCTATATAGTTGTTTATGGGTTATCTGGATCAGCAGGGGCATGTTTTATGTCTTTTGTTATGTGGTTTTATATTCCATGCATAATGTAATCAAGATAAACGATTCTATCGCTTCCGCACCACGCGTAGTTAACGCTGATAGCGTGTTATGGATATCATTGATGTTAAATACCGGAGATGTCCGGGGTGTTACAAACTAGTTGATAAATTTCAAGATTTACTTCTGATTCATCACTTGAGTCTTCTTCATCAATTGTTGATATTGGACAAACTTTGGCTTCTTCATTCTCACTTGAAGATTCAAAAGTTATTAATGCATTATCTTCCCAAGCGATGTAGGCTCTTTTGGGTTTCCCTGCTTTCTTTTCCTTTCTAATCAACACCAAGATTTATACTGGTTCACTTCTCAACCTAGATAAGCTACATCTAGTTCTCCTAATCAACTAGTTAGAGTTCAACTATTAGCAATCTTGTTTCTTACAAGCTTATACAATCAATCTCAATCAGACCTAGATTAAGAACAAGAAATCTAACTCCCTTAGACTCTCTATGATCAAGACATAGAGAAAACCCTTCTGTACTCTTCCCTCTAGAAAAACCTATTCTAGACAAGCTTTAAGAAACATATTGCACTAGTTACACAAAACTGAAATTCTAAAAGAATTACAATCAAAGTAGTATGGAGAGAAATAACCTAATGATCCACTACAGATGAATGCAAATGATTACCAAACTTGAATCAAGGTTGAATGAAAACAATTTCAGAACATTCTCTCCAAGTTCTTCTTTAGAAAGTCGCCCAAAAAGAAATCCTTTCAAAGTTTCATGAAGATGAAGGATTTGTTGGTCAAACACTTAGTAGTTTGTAGTATCTTTTCTTTTTTCAGAAAGGTTATGAAATTTGTTGTTATTTTCGTTGTTATTTTGTTAAAACAAGTTGTTTCTATTTATAGACAAAATTGTTATAACTGTCAATAATCGATTAAATCACTAATGTAATCGATTAAACGTGTTCTTGAACTTTATGGAAAAGACTTATGAATAGTGCAATCGATTAAATCACTTATATAATCGATTAAAGAGTTCTTGATCTTTCTGGGAAAGACTTATGAACAATGTTACTGATTAAATCGCAATGTAATCGATTATCACAAGAAGTCTTATTCATAATAATTGCCAAGTAATCGATTACCATCATGTTGTAATCAATTACTTGATTTGGAATGTAAAAGCCTAAACATTTCCATGTCTAAGAACCTCAACTTTTTGATCCTCTCTAGCTCCCCCTGAGTCTAACAGATGAGAGATGGATTTGGCATAAAACACTTGGGCATGTCAATCTGAAACATATTTCAAAACTTTTTGAAAAGGATTTAGTGAAAGGATTGCCTAAGATTTGCTGGAAAACTCATCTTCTCTATGAAGCATGTCAACAAGGGAAACAAATCAAAACTACTTTTAAATCTAAATATGTTGTTTTCACCACCAGACCATTACAACTATTGCACATGGATCCGTTTGGACTAACTCGAACATTGAGTCTGGGAGGAAAGAAATATGGTTTTGTCATAGTTGATGACTATTCAAGATATACATGGGTTTAGTTCCTTTCTTATAAGCATGAGTGTTTCAATGTCTTTGAGATATTTTGTATGAAAGTTCAAAATGAAAAAAGGTTTCTACATCTCTTATATTAAGAGTGATGTTAGGGTTTAATTTCACGTTAGATTCAACTTATAGGCTAAGTGTAACCCAATCTTAATGTAGTAATTGAACTATCGTCTAAGTCGTCTCCAAAGGAATAAAAGAGGGATTTCATGTAATTATTTAACTAAGAACTAGGTTTTGTATTTTTGTTTTGTGATTGTCATAAAATAAATTACAATAAAAATTAAATGACAATAACAAAAATTAAGTAAAGATAGAAATACTAGACTTTAATGGTGACGTCAATCTTCATGAATGAATTTCTAGGTTTGGACTTGTGATTCAATTGATCCCTTGTAACTTCACAATTCTCTAATCATCTCTCTTGCTCATGCCCAATTCACTAATGTATTCTACCCCAGCTCTTGCGTGGTCGCAGATTCTAAACTACTTTCCCGATACCCAATCCCCAATCCCTTGGACATACCAACACAAGCAATCAACATTAATGATCGAGAATTAACGAGGCTTAACCAAGATTATTCTATCCCTAGAGATAATCCCAATTAATTACTTGATTCATGTTCAGGTTTCAACAAGGCTCACAAAAGCGCAAGTCAATTCCTAAATTCATCTATAAGATGGCCAATCAAATAAAAGCATTAAGTACGGAAAAAAATAAAGAACTCAAAATGAAGTGTTGAATTGATAGAATTAAAGCGAAACAAGGTTCATCATTTCCTCTCCTAGGAAGAAGGAATTGCACTCAAAAAAATAATACAATGAAACCTAGAGTGTCTAATGGAATAATGAAGGTGTTTAGTAAGTGGAAGTCTAAAATATAATTCTAAGAACTACTCGGAACTTCTACACCGTTACAATGAATTCCTAGCCTCCTATTTTTAGAATTGTAGCTAGGTTTAATTAAGGAGATAATCACAATAAATTAAAAACAAATAATATCTCTAATTAATTCAAGTAATTATCTTCTTCTTCATCTGATTTATCTTTGAAAAATATTTTACTCTTGATTTTCCTAGCTTTTATCTTCAATTTACGCAATTTCTTCATCCAGAACTTTCTGCTGATTTTGGGCCTCTAGAGCTCTAGCCAGAATGACCTGTTTTTGCTAAAAAAATTGTCAAAAATCCATTAAAAATAACTAAAACATAAAATTCTACCTACGACAAAGTAAAAACTGAATTTAAAGCTAATTTGATTCAAAACAAGGTTCAAAGATAACTAAAATGCCAAATAAACGTCACAAATTGCATATGAAAATCCGATAAATTTGATGTTTTTCAACACTCCAAACTTAGAACCTTGCTTGTCCTCAAGCAAGACTAACTAAAACTAAAAAAGTAAGGACTCAAAAATAAAATTAAACTAAGACTGAAAAACAAAAGACAAATTAAAACTAAATACTAAGGATACACAATGATAAGTTACATACACATTTTTCTTGCATTCCCCTGTATTCAACAAAATTTTTGTTCATGTGCTTCGATCAACTAAATATGGTGCCCACTTCAACTTTTTAGCTCAACCAAATCAAATGCAATGTTAGAAATATGCAACAAGAATGACAACCAAATTTAATGGCATAGCAACTTGTCCTCGAAATAAGTGTTTCACTCTTAAGTTTTTCACTTAGCTTTGGGTAAGTATTTCACTCAATTCATAACTTCAACTTCAACTTTCATCTCAAGTTAATCAACACATCAAATGCATGCAAAGATCAATAAGGACTTTCTAGGTTTATAATGGGGCTTGGCTAACAAGGTAAATTGATTTTTCTAGATATTCAAAAGTAACTCAAAGGAAGGAAAGAATTTAGTCTATTCATTGGATTTTTATTCGCTTCGTACCAATCCTTAGTACCCTAGATTTTCACTTTCATACATACTTTTGCTTTGTCCTCAATTTTTGATTTTTTCATTACTTTGTTTCTCTCTTATTTTTCTTTATTTTCCTATTTTTTTCAAAATTTTCCCTTTTCAATACTTGACAAGAGAGAGTAAGGATAATACTTTCAACCTATGTTCACATGAAAGTTTGTTGGTACCCTTTATGTTGTTCACTTTGAGTGGTGCATTGCCCCTCCAAACTTAAAACTTTTCCTAATTCCTAGACCTATGTTCTCCTATCCTTTAAGTTAAAGGTAGTAGCGGATATATAAACATATAAATTTCAAGGTTAAGGAATTAGAAAAGAATACACCAATTAAGCTCAAAGTACGGTGCAAGGGATAAACAATGTAGGGTAGGCTATTTGGCTCTTGGCTAAACATGCAAACATGGCCTTGATCATTTCAATGTATACAATTTCAATCAATCTATAAGAGATTCAGTCAAAGTCTACTATGAGTGAAATTAGAGTGTCTCTCAATATATATTTGTATCAATATAAGAATCACTCACTCACCGGGCTAGGTCTACAAGTTGCTTTATTTGCTTTCAATTTTTCATGTCAAACTCATTACACATCTCAATCATGCAAAACCAATGGTTTTCACTTTTACCATTGGAGTTCAACCACACAAAGAATGATTTAAGCACACAAAATTTTTATTCATTTTTTTTTCATGTGGGGTTGCCATAGAAAAAGTTGATGTCCTTGGCATGTGTTTCCTAAAAACTACCTAAAAAACTAAAACATACTTCCTAAACATAAATCCTAAACTATTCTACTTAAACAAACAAACAATTAAAAATAAAAACAATGAAAAAGAAGGGGATATAAAAATTGAAAACAGTATGAACAACACATAAGAACAAAGAGGGAGTGTGAATTGATTGATATTGGACAATTAAAAATTCTTTAAACAATCAAAGTAATCAAGATCATATCACAAACAATCCAAGAATGCTTCAATCAATCAAACACCTCAACTCAAGAATGCAATAATGACACTTTTACTTGTTGAATAAGAAATGTAGCACCAAAGAATGACAAATTATAACAGCAAGAAAAGATTAGAAAGAAAAGTCAACACAAGGATTTATATTGGTTCACTTCTCAACCCTGAGAAGTTACACCCAGTTCTTCTAACCACAAAGGTTAGAGTTCCACTAGTAACAAATTGTTCTTACAAGCTTTTTACACAATTAGAACGAGACTTCTAACACACTTAGAATCTCTGTGATCAAGACATAGAGATCACCTACCTTTACTCTTACCCCTAGGAACACCAATCCTAGAAAAGCTTTAAGAATCCTATTGTTATTAATACACAAAAGAATTCACAACAAAGAGTACAAAAAGAAACCACCTGATGATCCAGTAATGTTGAATGCAAATGATTTACCAGACTTGAATTAAAATTCAGTATTATGCTCTTTTCTATAATTGAATCAAAGTTTTGTTTATTGTTCATCTCTTCCTTGCTTATCCTGTTTTTACTATGATGTTTTTTTTCTTTGATAAGCCAAATAGGGGGGAAAATTATATGAACATGATGAAAATGTGTATGTTAAAGGAACATAAAAGTTCAAAACTCTATGAAATATTACCTAAAATAGGGGGAGTAATCAAAGAAATTATCTCATGATTATCTCTATTTATGCAAGGTTACTTAACACTTGATCTTGGCAAAAGGATGAGTTGATTTTAGGTTAAGTATGAAGCTCCTATCATTCATCTCTCTCAAGCACTCAAAGGCTAACAAATGTTTAATTGATATTTGGCATGATCAAAGCCAAAAAAGGGAAGATTGTTGGATACAGGGGGAGCTGGAAAGAAGATCAAGACAAGGATGAAGCCAATTGCTTAATAGATTTTAGCTTCTTACATGTCATTCAATTGAAGATGTTTGTAATTTGTTAAGTTGTTTAAGAGGCTTATCTTATGATCCTTGCAGTGCATAAATATAATCATAAACATGCATTCATGATTTGATTAAAAGCATAAATGGTTTCATGTTTGCATATAGAAAAAAATTTCTCATGGTTAAGGTTTTGGAAAAACACATTCTACACTGATTTAATCGATTACCAGCATTGGTAATCTATTACTTAAGCCATGAAGAAACATAGTAATCGACTACAAGCAAATGGTAATCGATTACAAGTACAAAAGCTCCAAACATGTATGACTGCTTTAATCGATTACCATTCACTTGTAATCGATTACACAGTACAAAAGCTCAAAACCAATATGACTACTTTAATCAATTACCATTAACTGTAATCAAAACTATAATCGATTACATCAGCTTATATTTGAAACTAGTCAGACTGCTTTAATTGATTACTCACCGGTTTAATCGATTACATTGTTCATATATCTTTTCCAGATTAAGCTAAGAACACTTTAATCGATTATTTTGGACATTAATCGATTACATTAGTTAAAATAATCGATTACATGGACGTTTTGATCGATTACATGCAGTTAAATCTATTTTCTATAAAAGGCCATTGGGTCTGTGGTTTGAAAAATATTTTGACAGAAATTGATTTTGCGAATTACATCAGTTACAAAAGCTCACACAGTCTTAGAAAGGATATTATGAGTTACATTGATCTTGTGTCAAAAGCTATAACTCATGCATCATTGATCATGTTGCTTTGAACAAGATTCAACAAAAGTTTTTCAAGAGAGCAGTTTTCAACATAGCAGTCATTCAACATGAGATTGTTTGGTAAAATTCATTCACTCATCCTCAAAGGATCATAAGGTTGTATCTCTCTTGAACTCTTACTGTGAATTGATTGGTTACTTTTAATTCTTGTAATTCCTAAGAACAGGGTAGAGTTCTCTGGTTCTTGGTCATTAGAAGTCTAATAGGTGTTACATTTTAGTTTCTTTATCTAGGTTTGATAAAGGTGATCAGTTGTAAAAGCTTATAAAGAACAGATTTTGATTTAGTGGAACTCTAACCAAGGTTTTTGGTTGGAAGAACTTGGATGTAGCTTCTCTTTTGAGGAGTGAACCAGTATAGATTTGGTGTTCTCTTGATTCTCATCTTGTTGTCTTTATTTGCTTATCTTTTGGGTTAATCTTTTCATGATCAACAGAAAGTTTTTTTCTGCTATTGCTTGCTATGAAAGGTTAGTCTTGATTGATTGAAAGTTTCAGTTTTGAAAAGGGTGAACTTGTGATACGATCTGGATTCCGCTACTAGTTTTCAAAGAAATTTTTAAAGTCTATGTTTTAACCAATTCATGCCCCCTCTTGGTTAATTGTGTGTGTTCATATTGTTTTCAATTGGTATTAGGAGCTGGTTCTTAAGTGTTATTCAAGATCACTATCTTTTTTAAAGAAAATGAATACCACATAGATTACCTTCAAGGAAGGTTCCTCCCTCAATCATCATCTGATATTTGAAGGAGAGCATTTTAGCTTTTGGAAAAACAAAATGCAGATTTTCATTCAATCAAATGACCCCGGTGCATGAAATGCAATAGAAAAAGGTCCTTTGATCCCTATGAAAATTGTTGAAAATAAATTGATTCCCAAAGAATGGGATGAGATGACAGATGCAGAAAATAGAGTTGTGCAATATGATTTTAAAGCTAAGAATATGATTACTTCTGCACTTTCATCTGATGAATTTGTTAAGTGTAAAAGCGCTAAGGAGATGTGGGAGAGGTTAGAGGTTACTCATGAAGGCACTGATGAAGTTAGAAGATCAAGGAAGCACGCCTTGATTCATGAGTATGAGATGTTCAAGATGAACTACACAGAAAACATATCTTAGCTACAGACAAGGTTCACTCACATTGTGAATCATCTTCTTGGTCTTGGGAAGATTTTTGATCTTGAAGAGTTAAACATCAAAATCCTGAAATGTCTTATAAGACCATGGCAACCAAAGGCTACAACTATCAAGGAATCAAAAGATCTCTCCAAGATGTCCATGGCTGCACTTTTCGGTAAGCTTCTTGAGTATGAATTAGAAATGTCACAATTAACACATTCTGAAGATACAAGTAAAAAGCAAAAGAGTATAGCCTTGAAAGCTGCATCATCCAATGTGGAAAAAAGAAGACTCAAGTGATCAAGATGAAGGTGATGAACACTTGAACCTAATAGTCATGAGATTCAGCAAGTTCATGAAGAATAAAAAGAACAAGAAGTTCTTAAAGTTCAACAAGAGAAAGGACAACAACAACAATACAAACTTCACCTGCTTCGAATGTGGTAAGATTGGCCATATTAAATCTGAATGTCCTATTTTTTTTAAGAAGCAATTAGGTGAAAAGAAGACAAAGAAATAAGGAAAGCCAAAGAAAGACTATATAGCATGGGAAGACAATGACTCAACAACTTCTGAATCATCATGTGAGAATGAAAAAGAAAATGTATGTCTCACTTCAACAATAAGTGAACATGAAGAATTCTCAAGTGCTAAATCAGAGGAAAATTCTGAATTTGAACAAATTGTTGATGCTTTCAAAGATATGCAAGATGACATGTCACCAAACTTGAAAAAATGCAAGATGAACTTTGTAAGTTGAAAGAAAAGAATGAAAACTTTCTTTCAAGCTACAAAGCCTTATAATCCTCATTAGATTTTGATAATTCATCCATTCATACATTCATTTGATTAGATTTAATCATGTTAATAAGAAAATTAATAGAAATTCATAAAGGCAACTACGGATTTTATAAAAACTGTTTCTCACTACTTTAATCGATTACATAGGTGATATAACTGATTACAGCATATGTGTGTTTTCTGGAAAATGCCTTATGAACATTTTAATCGATTACCACTAGTTCGTAATCGATTAAATAAGCTTAACACAAAATTAGAAAGTCTCTGTGATAATCGATTATCTTGAGAAATAATCGATGACATAAGCTTCTGCATAAATTTACACAGCATGTTCATCTGGTTTAATCGATTACCAGATATTCGTAATCGATTAAATGTGCTTTGATGAGTTTTTGACATGGTCTGTGTTAATCGATTAAATGAGAACTTAATCGATTACTTGTGTGTATTTAGAAAACTGAGTTCATCTGGAATAATTGATTACAAGATGACTTAATCGATTATTTTGTTCGTGACAAATTTCCAGATTCCTGATGAACACTTTAATTGATTATCTGGTTAAAATAATCGATTACAATAGTTAAAATAATCGATTACATTGACAAATTAATTGATTACAGTTAGTTAAATCTATTTTTTTTATAAATAGAACAGTCTGGTCTGTGTTATTCATGAAGTGAAACACAGAGATAGTCGTGCAAACCTTGTAATAAACACTTTCTAAAGTTCTCAAGAGTACTCAAGGCTGAGTTTAGTGAGAAAATCAAATATGATGAAAATCATGGAGAGTTACTTGTGTTTTTAGTCATAATTCTCAAGGATTGATGATTTGTTCAAGCTAGTGGTTAAAGAAAGCTTCAAGAAAGAGTATTATTCATCTGTTGCATATATTCTCAGATTGTTTTAATTATTCATATCATTGAATTCGCTGAGGAATATAAGGTGATATCTTTCTTGAACTTTAAGCTTGATTTTTGATTGATATTTTTTTTGTTATTATGTTATAATTCCATATAACATTTGTATTCTTTAAAGCTTTTTCTAGAAAGGTTTTCTAGAGGGAAGAACAGAGAGGGGATCTCTGGTTCTTGGTCTTTTGAAAAGTCTATAAGGGTATAGATTTTGAATTTTACCTAGGGTGGGTAAGAGAGATCAGTTGTAAACTTGTAAAGAACATATATTTGTTATAGTGGAACTCTGACCAAAATTTGGTTAGAAGAAAATTGGATGTAGCCTCCGGGGTTGAGAGGTGAACCAGTATAAATCTTGTGTGTTTTAATATCTAAGTTTGTATTTCATTATATTCTTGAAGTATAGAATTTGTTCATTACACAAACTTGGTTACAACACAAGAGTGATTTGATTGGTGAAGAAAATTGTTTTTCTAATTGGTTTTGAAAGATACGATCTTATTGAAAATCTTCCGCTGTTATAAATTTTGAAAGAAAATTTTAAAAACTCTGAGGAAAACCAATTCACCCCCCCCTCTTGGTTATTTGCATAAGTGTTCATTATATTTTCAGGAGGTTGAGGAGACAAAGAGTAAATTTTTGGGATGACTTGAAGAGATGCTTGAGAGAAAGATTTGTTCCAACTTATTATGCAAAAGAAGTCCACATCAAGCTCCAAAGACATTCCCAAGGCTACAAGAGTGTTGATAAATACTATAAGGAAATGGAATTGATGATGATGAGGGCTGAAATTGTAGAGGTCCAAGAAGCAACCTTGGCTAGGTTCCTTCATGGCTTGAATAGAGATATTCAAGATGTGATGGAGCTACATTCTTATGCAACAATTGAGGAGCTACTCCACAAAGCTCAAAGGGTGGAGCAACAACTAAAAAGGAGAAAAGCTTCCAAAACCATGGGGCTGCAAATGAGGCTCAACTTCCAACTAGAAGTACAAGCCTAGGAGGGAGGTTTCTTAAGAGAAAAATATAGAAGAAAAGGTGGAGAGCTCAAGCAAAAAAATTATGGATCCAACTCAAACAAGATCAAGCAATATCAAGTGTTTTAAGTGTCTTGGTAAGGGTCACATTGCTTCCCAATGTCCCAACAAGAGAACAATGATTTTGCTTGAGGATGGAGGCATAAAGAGTGAGTCTTCAAGTGACTCAAAGAGTTCTTCAAGTGAAGGAGAAGAAGAACACACACTAGTGGAGGCCGAAGAGGGTGATCTCTTGATGGTAAGGAGAATGTTGAGCAATTTTTGCCTAGAAAAGAGGAAAATCAAAGAGAAAATATTTTTCACACTAGGTGTTTAGTTGAAAAGAAAGTATGTTCACTTATCATTGATGGATGTAGCTGCACCAATGTGGCTAGTACAAGGTTTGTTGAGAAGTTACACTTGTCAAACACAAAGCATCCAAGGCAATAGAAGCTACAATGGCTAAGAGAAAGTGGAGAAGTGGTGATAAATTCTCAAGTGATCATTCCTTTTTCTATTAATTCTTATAAAGATGAGGTTACTTTGTGATATTGTACCTATGGAGGCTGGTCATATCCTTCTTGGTAGGCCATGGCAATATGATAGAAAAGTGATACACAATGGCATGGAGAACACTTTTGAGTTTGAGCACTTAGGCAAGGAAATTATTTTGAGGCCTTTGACTCCTAGACAAGTGTGTGAGGATCAAGTGAGGATGAAAGAGAAAAGATCAACAGTTAAAAAAAATATTGCACTTGAAAAAAAATACTGCACAAAAAAGGCAAACAAAGTGAGCTACCAAAGAAAAAAACTAGTGAGAAGAAAAGAAAAGTGGAAGAAAATGAGAGCAAAAAAATTCATGAGATTCAAGAGAGTTTGTTCTTGAGAGGAAAAGATGTCAAGAGAGTGTTATTAGCAAGAAAACCTCTTCATTATATGGTTCCTAACTCTCTTTTTTATGTTGAAAAAGAAAAGAAACTAGGTGTTCCTAAAAGCTTTTTGAGAGAACTTTTCATGAGGGAAGCTCATGAGAAAAATTTCATGGGACACTTTGGTGTAGGTAAAACTTTGGCTATTTTACATGAACCTTTCTATTGGCCAAAGATGATGCATGATGTGCATAAGCTTGTATCTTAATGTATTACTTCCCATAAAGCTAAATCTAGATTAATGCCTCATGGTTTATATACACTTTTGCATATTCCTAACTCCCCTTGGATTGATATTTCTATGGATTTTATGCTTGATCTTCCAAGATCCAAGAGGGGAAAGGATTCTATCTTTGTTGTTGTTGATAGGTTTTCAAAGATGACACACTTCATTCTTGTCACAAGAGTGATGATGCTTGTGAAGTAGCCAATCTTTTCTTCAAGGAAGTGGTAAGCCTACATGGATTGCCAAGAAGCATTGTGAGTGATAGAGACACAAAGTTCTTTAACCACTTTTTGAAGACATTGTGGGGTAAGCTTGGTACAAAACTCTTGTTTTCATCAACTTGTCACCCACAAACGGATGGCCAAACCGAGGTGGTAAATAGGACATTGGGACAACTCCTTAGATGCTACATCAAGGGTAATTTGAGAACTTGGGAGGAGTGTCTATCTCACATTGAGTTTGCTTACAATAGAGTAGTTCACAAGACTACTTCCTTATCTCATTTTGAAATTGTTTACGGCTTTAATCCTTTCACTCCTCTTAATTTATTGCCTTTACCTAACACTTCTTCTATGGTTAATCATGATGCTTTGTCTAAAGCTTCTTATTTTTGGAAGTTGCATGAACAAGTGAAGGCACATGTGGAGAGAAAGATGGAACAATATGCAAAGAAGCAAGTCATCTTTAATGAAGGAGATTTGGTGTGGCTTCATTTGAGGAAGGATAGATTTCCTCATGAAAGGAAATCCAAGCTCCAACAAAGAAGAGATGGACCTTTCAAGATTTTAGAAAGGATCAACAACAATGCTTACAAACTTGAGTTGCCTAGTGAGTATGGTGTGAGTAATACTTTCAATGTTTGTGATCTTTCTTTGTATGATATAGGTACAAGTGGGGAAGCAAACTTGAGGTCAAGTTGCTTTCAAGAAGGAGGGGATGATGGAGGTTCATTGCAAGCTAAAGGTCTAGAAGGAGAGCTTAAAGCACTTCCTTTGGTGAGCTTTAAAGGACCCATGACAAGAGCTAGAACCCAAGCACGTCAAGACCACATCAAGGCTAACTTGGACAAACAAGAGGAAACACACCAACTTAAGGATAACAAGGACTGGATTTTAATGTCTCAAGTTCAATTTAATTCCAATTAAATTCAGTACTTGTTAAAAGCAAAAGTAGAAACAATAAAAAAGGCTTTTTAGTGCAATTGTCTAAAGAGGTGTAGGTGCACTTGTGTGTAATTTGTGTAGCAACTTAGTAAATTAGTTGGCTGCACTTAAAAGCTAAAAATACTGCACCTTTCACGAAAATGGGACTGCCAAGGGTCACTTAGGAGAAGCTTGTACCACAAGCTTCATTAAGCTTGCTTTAGGCTTCTTTAGTGTGCACTACAAATTTCATTTGAATTGTTATTTCATGTGCATTAGCTTGTAATTTCGTGGCCTTTATAAGGTGCCCAAAACTGAATGTAAACTAACTTTGGTTCATTAATACAAATCTGAAATTTGTGTGAGAGTTTCTCTCTTGTTCTTGTGTAAGAACTTCTTGAGTCTTATCAATGGCTTCTCTATGCTATTGTGGTGATTCTTACTAGACTTATTGGAGATCTTCTCCATGGTGTCTTACATCTTCATCTCTAACATTTCTTCCATCTTCCATTGCTGCCATTAAAGAAAGCTTTCAGCCATACATTTTTGTTAAAGCTTTGACAGCTTGTGTGTTCTTGAAGTTTGCTTGAAGATTGAGTTTCATTGCAAGGTAGATTTGGGAAAATTCTTGTCTAATGGGTTTAGACATACATCACCATAAGAAAAAAAAATGTTCTAGCCCCAAATATGTAATAATTTATTCTAAATGTGGAAAAAGAAGGGTTAACGATTGAGATCTTATTTTCTTTCTTTTTTTCCTCTTAAGGACATCGAAGAGGAAAAGCAGGAGTAAGAATAAAACAAAGGTTTTACCTTGAGCTAGTTAACATACCTTAACAAATTCCAAATATTTGCAATAAAAAAGTTTTAAAATTAAGGGTTGTAATAAAACTAGAGTTGGCAAAATAGATTGGGCTAGCCAGGCCGAGCCATTGGCCTGTTGGGTCAGACTGAGATGAACTGAGAAAATGTTGACTCAAATAGAATTGAACCTATTTGGGTCAGTCCGTCAAGCCATATTGGACTCAAGAAAATTAGGGAACATGTGAAATAATATTCCTCCTTAATTTTCATTAGTTTGATATGTATAATAAAATATGTACAATATCATTCTTGACTTTAACCATAGTGATACCTACTTATATTGCCAAAATGCCATCATTCACTAATAATTCATTAGTTTAAATATGTTTTTGACTCCTTAAACTTGATATTTACTTTTGTTTTCAATCCCTCAAATTTAAATTTATTTCTTTTAGTCAATTGATTTAAAAAATATGACTTTTTTTAGTCTCTTATGCAATAAAAAATCGTTACAAATTTTGCATCTAAACTACAAAAAATTAGTCAAGGGGACTAAAAAGGACATTTTTAAAAATTAAGGAATTTAAAAAAATAAATTTATATTTGAGGGGAAAAACTGACCAAAATTTAAGAGATTAAAAAATATATTTCAATCTAACTTATAATCTATATAAGAGTTTATCAATACAAACCTGATGAGGAATGCAAAACTCAAACTAATTAAAGGCGAAAGCTAGCCTGACCAAAAAACAAACGTAGCTAAATCACTAGTATATATGCCCATCATGCATGTTATGACTAGCAAGAAAATATTGCTTTCTTGTGGTCCGTCAAGTTTGAAAAATAATCTGGGACAGTGCGATCCAACTTTCAACTATTAAGGTAAAGAAAGGTAAAGAATTGTATGTGGTACAATCCTTTCTTTACAAAAGATGTGTTTTTATTAGTTATTTATTTTTTCTTATGAACATTTTAATTTTTTACCGACCAATATTAATTGTTTATGAATGTTTTAAGAGTATTTTTAATGTTAGATCTTAAGTAAAGATTTTGAATTCAAAATCTGATCTTCACTAGATTTTTCAATAAAGGAGGTAAAGAGATCTCTAATATGGAGAATGAATTATTGTGAATGAACCCTCAAGATTTTCATATTGTTCAAAAAAGAAAAATTTTTTTCTTCTTTCTCTAAGATCTCAAAATAAGATCTATCATTAAAGAAAAAATGGGAAAAATCTTCAATCCACGTGACACTATAGAATCTACCAAAAACTTATCTAAGATCTTAATTTAAGATTTACTACTAAATAAACTCTTAGGAGTGTTTAGTATATTATATTAAAAATAAGAAAGTATAATTCAATTGGTTAAATAATATGTGTATGTTATGACAAATCTTATACTTAAAGTCAAATTTTATAAATAAATAAAAATAAATCTATGTAATTTGATTTCTTTTGCTAAATATGTTTCACATTTATCGATCCAAAGAAGAAACTAGGATCTAGGGCTGAACTTACTACTGGGGACATGAAAATGAACGGTCACAAATCATGATATGACTTTGAAATTTGGAACACTTCAGGTAACTAATATTATTTCATTTTATTATACCAGCTATTAAAATGGTTAAAACTTCTATTAAATGTAAATTATAAAGAGGAGAAATTAAATTACACCATTACAAATTCTATTATTGTAAAGCTCATCATAAGTATTATCTATTAGAAGTAATTTTGTTTGAAGAAGATAAGAGCATTAAAAGTGGTAAACTTATATATGAATATTTAATTTAATTACATAATACAAACTCAAGACAATTAATGAAACTGAAACAACTGTATGTCATTCGATGTAGGCGCTCGATAGTAATTACAAGTTACATTAATTATCACATTACTAATAACTTATTAAATAATTTTACTTTAAACCTACCATTGTATTAAAATTTCTTAGAACATGCAAGATCTTGAGCAACGATTTTGAGTTCAATATCTGATTTTCACTAGATCTTCCAATAAAGGAGTTGAAGAGATCTCCAACATGGAGGATGAGTTCTTATTGAAGATCTCTTAAGATTTATACATTGTTCGAAAAAAGAATAAATTTTATTTATTTTTCTCTCTCTAATCTCAAAATGAGATCTACCATTAAAAAAAATAGTTAAAGAGATTTTGAGAGATCTTTAAATAATATGTGGCACTATAGGGTCTCTTTGTCCCATTATAATTATCATGTAAGAAAAAAAATTATCTCAAATAATTGTCATTTTAGTTTTTTAATGTAATGTTAATTATTTTTTATGACTTATATTCCTTATTATATATTAATGATGAATTATAAAATCTAGAAATGAATTAATAATAATATAAGGTTAATTTTGTAAAATTATTTCTTTTTTC
>PYAF01003085.1:232718-254597 GCA_007407185.1 Glycine tomentella
TCCATAATGTGACACATTCAGCTTTAAACATGCTCAATTGCACAAGCAAGTAGCACCAAATGGGAAATTACAGAGCACAAACCTTCAGTTCCTGAGCCATCAGTTCATTGATTGTATTCAGAATACCACGCTTGACACCAATCTTTGCAACTAAACTTTTCTCCCAAAGCCTAAGAATAGCAGATGCCAGACCTTGAAGTTTTCTATTTCTCCCTTCATGAAGATCAGCACAAAATTCATATCAGAAAGGAAAACAAATTTGACAAAACAGTTCAGCAGATGAACATTACCCAAGGCTCAGTTATGCAGTTAACTCTTTTATATAAAGTACCTTTGCTCTAACACTCACATGGGAGAAATTTGTCAAGAGTGATTGTGGTTTGTTGGACCAAAAGGGACAAGAACCAAGGGCTCTCTATTGTATCTTGATGGATTTTGATTCCTATTGGAGTTGCTCTCTCTCATGGATGTAGGTCTCATATTGATTGAACCATGTAAATTTTGTTTGTTCTTTTCTCCCATTCTCTGGTTAATTTTTGCACTTTAATTTCTGGTTTTTGGGTTTATTTTTACTGCTATTTGCAGCAGCATTTTTCTCTTTTTTGCTGCGTTTTAGTGCTATATTTTTGCTGCATCATTGCTATATTTTTGCACTGCTGAATGTGATTTACATATTCTGTTTTAGGCATTTTGTTGTGCTGTATAACACTATTGCAGTCATTGACTGGGTCCTGGAAATGGACAATAATAAAAATCTCTCGTGCTTTTCAAAGAGAGTAAAAAGCTACTAACCCCGTACTAGTCTCACTAACTAAATTATATCCTTGTTTTGTCTTTTTATCTTTAATTAATTGAGGAACTTCTTTATCAAAATATTTTTGCTTTTATCTCATTTTGGGCAATTAGCAATAATTTTTTTTGTGTACACATGCATTTATTGTGAAGTAAAAATAAAAGAGAGTAAATTAGGAAATCCAATCAATAATTTTATTAGAATAAATAAATTATTATATTTATTGATTTTTACAAGACAACCTTAAAAGATAGATAAGAAAATTAAAGTAGTAGCTTTTTAAGTTTTTTTGAAAATTAATGCATTTAATGTTTGCAACACATTTTTTGGAATACATTTTTTTATTAGTTAAAATTATAAAATTTTATGATTTTATTTGTGTTGAGTGTTAACGCAAATTAATTGCAATAATAGTAACAATACAAAACAACACCTCATGCTAATAAGTGTAATACCAAAAGCATTCTTACTTTGGCATAATCAGGAGCATTGCAGATTTAAGTTTAAAAACTCTTAAAAATTAAAACAAATATTTAATTTTATAATATAATTACAGCAAAAAATTATCAACATACATAATAAATCCTTAAGATTCGGTATTTTGCACCTAGCCTACAATGAAACACAATAAATTAAATAAGCACTAGGTACCTAATTGCTTAATGTTAGGGTGCCAGGAAAAGAATACTATATAACCTTGAAATTTTAAGTATCTTAACAAGATAAAACAATGAAAACAGTGGAGAAGCGCTGTATGTCTTGTATTTGGTTCACGGTCTATTTTGATTCTTTTTTAAAATATAAAAAATTAAAATGAAATTCTTAAAATCTAAAAGATCAAAATAAATAAAAAATTAAAATAAATAACCAAATATATCATTTCACCTAAATCTTTCATCTTCTTTTGCAGTCATACAGAAAAGTTAGCTCGCTAGATTATCCAGACATTAAATTCCAGGCATCTAGTATGGATGCACAAGTGAAAATACACACATAATTGTGACAGTTTTTATATATGATTCCAATTGATAAATACTCTTACTATGCTAAAAAAAAAAATATCTTTTTCACTAAGTAAGGAATTCTTATGATCGATTCATTTATTGTCATTTTCATTTGATTTTTTACTACAATTTTTACTATTATAAATTGCACCAACTTTATAACTTTGATAAAAAAAAATGAGATCAAAATCAAAGGAAAGGATAAAAGGCGTTCTTGTTCTTTTTTTTTTTTTAATTAAACTTATTTATAAGATTCTTTTAACTCATTCACTGAACCATCATATACTATACTGTTATTTGTAGTAAAGTTTCAGCATAACAAATTGATCAAGACAAAGTTATTTACAGGAGGGGTCGGTGAAAAAGAAGAAAATGGGAATTGCTATATACTATACTGCAATAAAAACAAGTAATTAAATATTCAATTACCTGTTTTGGTGCTGCAGCAGATCTAGACACAACTGGGTTGCTCCCCTGGCTGTTTCCTGAAGGTGACTCACTTCCACCTAAAGAGGGGTCATAACATCCTTACGCAAATATGCTCCAAATACCACAACAGCACCTAGCTCGGCCATAAATTTGCATATCTGAAAATGACAATTAAGACAATGAAAACATGTTTCAACTCCACTTTATATATATGCATGCAAACATTTGACCAATAAAAGAAAAGAGTAAGGAATTGAAGAATTAGTACCCTCTCTACATCCTTCATCATATGTGCTTTATCATTTTCAGCTTCTGAGATCTTATTGACAACATCTCCAAAAAGATAAGAATACCAAGGAAGCGATCCTCCATTTATGAGAGCCCCTAAACACCCCGCAATGCACCTGTTAAGGACTTTGACTCAGGGTCTTGATCAATTGAATTATTAATTTTATCCACCAGCCTGCAAAAGATGACAGAAATTTACAGAAGTGGAACTAGGAGCAAATCAATTAAAAGCATAACAGTATTATTTCACATGCATTCAAACTCAATAAGTATAACAACTTTCATATTACTAAGGGGACAATAAGCAGGAAAGTCTGCTTCTCTTAAACCTTTGATTCTATAATCTTGGCACACAAATTTCAATATATGTTTAATGCCTCCACTGAGAATAGTCAAAGATCATATCTGGAGTACCTTCTTGGAGCCAATGGTTGGTGTTCCTTCCCAATCTCATGGCACAGAAAGGGCTGAGGACAGAAAAAGCACCTAATCAATTTAGAAAAAGCACCAGGGAGTTTTATTTTATATTTCTCCAATTGATATTGGTATGTCTCTTTGCTTATCTTTGTGTTTCAGGGATGTGACATGGCAACTTCAGTACCAGTGGCCAATGGTGTTCTAAGTGACATGGCAATTGATATTAGCTTTATACAAGTATTAATTAGGATGATCACACAAAGAAATAACATTTTAAGAAAATGAAATAAATTCTGTTGCAATGTCCACATCCACATGCAGCTCAACAATAAACAAAATAAACCACTTGAATGTTTTAACTTTTAAGACTATGTTCTTATTTCTCTTATTTCTTGGGCAGGGGTTTGAAAGTTTTTTAATGAGAATGATTGACTGCAGAGTATCTTATCGTGCTTGCTGAATATTCATTGCACCTATACAACAGATAGAACTTAGAAGCAAGCAAGAAGAGAATGATTTACCTCATATTTTGTCTCCTCTCTGGGTGGTTCTTCTTTCTCCTCTGGAGGTTTTGACAAGGGTGAAATCAGCTCCACTTTCTTACCACTTTTCTTTTGTAGCCTCTCACACACCTCTATGGGGTCTGCTGCCTTTCCTCTCTGGGTGGTTCTACCAAAGCCTAATCTTCATTTAGCAACATGTTATTTTGAATATAGAATAAATCAAAGACAAGATACAATATGCTTCAATGCCCTTTTAAGTCATTACATATAGAAGCATTCTAGAAGAATGCATGAAAATCAATGAAAGCCAACCTTGAGACTTGGTTGCAAAGGAATCAACATCAGAAGTCAATCCAAAACCAGATCCACTTCATCTTCTTACTCCACTGCTAGATATGCAATCCCAGACTTCAAAAATATAAACAAATAATAAAACATAGTCTCTTCAATCATGCCTTGCTTTTGTCAAATCTCACTAGCTTTTCGCTTCATAACATCCTTAGTTTCATTAATCTTGCTCTGCAAAACCAACTTGTGCAGCTTCTCTTCATGACTATCCATCTCACAATATTGCTTAACTTGTGCAGCCATTGCTGTTATGTTGAGGGGATCTACAAATCGAGATTGTTGTTCACAGCAAAACAGGTTATTATAGGCTTACTAAAGAAAAATTCTATAAACTGAAATTTTAAAAAAAGAAGCAAGAGATGAGATTAAAAAGTAAGGCAATGTAGTGTTAATATAATTCAGGAAGAATTACATGGATTCTTTCACATAAAGACTGATAAAAATTCAGTCTATCTTTCTGGAAAACCCCAACACATCTAAATCCAAATGCTGCTTGTGTATGTCATTGCCAGTTTCTAGTGTATTGCATATTAGTTCAGGCCTCTACAACCTAATGAGTGATGATTTAAAGTGAGACTGCCAATCATTGGTCTTATATCACATTAGTACAATAATTTATCATTTTACACCAATAGTGACGATGAGGTAAGATAATAAGCACCAAATAAATACAAGCTTTACTTGACCCTTCAGTGCAAGTTCTTGGATAATTGTTAGTGGAATGATAAAATCATGTTCATATAGCACAAAACACCTCAGGTGCCATCCAACGGTAAGTTCCAGTCTCTGCAGTCATTGAAACGACCGTTTCTACTTCACGTTTTATTTTGTATTTATTTTTATTTGCTAAAAATATTTTGCGAAAAACAACTAGCATAAAAGTTTAAACGAATCTTAGTTGATTTCAAAAACGAATTTAAAAATGAAGATTTAAATGAAATCCATTGATTTAAGAACGAGTTTATAAATTATAAGAGTTTTACGCGTTATTTAAATCATATAGTCCACAATGTTCACACACACCATACAGTCCATTCATTATTACATATCTAGAGCCCCATATGTATACAATCCGTAATACATCACAAGCAGAGATCGTCAAAAACAAACAAACGTCACAAAATCTTCATCTTTTCTTCTCGTACGTCATCCATATCACTGCTTTTCTGCTCGCCCAATTAATTTGGGGTCATCACAGGTGTCAACCACACGACACAAAATAGGGTCAGTCTTGATAAACAAAATTTAAATATCAACGCTACGAAATAATAATACAGAGATTTTAAATAAAACGTTTTCCTTAAAGTTTAATAATCGTTAACCCACGAATTGAATCATCGTTTCTTCATGCAAACACTTGTCATGATATGAAAGAAAATGCATGCTCATCTTATTATATGATGCATGACTGAGATCTCAGCAACATCTAAATAATTGTGGCCACTGTCAGATAACCCCACCCTCACCTTAGTGGAACGAACTTATCCATCCGGTCAGGGTAGCTCAGTGGCGCGTAGGATTATCACTCCCATTCATGTGATCATCATGGTGGGGTGGTCCTCACTGCGTCTACCCCCTAGTTATATGGACTCAGTTTAGTTATCTGACACTCCTCTTTATGAGATTTAACATCTCATCATCATCATCTCAAATTCTACCCCACCGGGTAGGTGCACATGGAATGCATGAATGATTCATTTTTCATCTTGTAAATTATTATTTTATGTTCATCACAACTCCATCTCACATCACAGATCATCATCACAATCGTATCTCAACATCACAAATCCTCATCACAGTCTCATCTCAACATCTCAGATCATCACATAATATACTTCTCAAATCATTTCAATCATCTTGAATCATGTATAGATACTCTTTTTGTCTTATTTTCTCATCATTCATCACATATGCATCAACATCATTATTTGTACTCATTAATCAAGTTGTGAACTTTTATTTCTTTAATTCTTATATCACAAATCACCCAAATACATCACCCCACTTAATGCTCCCTTCCATAAATCTCAGTCATCATGCCACCATAAGCATTTGAATACATCAACAGCAAGCAACAATTTAAATACAACAACAGCAAACAATGATTTAAATACAGCAACAGCATGCAACAATTTAAATATAGCAACAACATGCATACAGCTCTAACTAAGTACGTTTACGGCTTTAGTAAATACGTCAACAGCATACAGTTTTATGGGATTAACTTACAGCAACCAATGAAATTATACTAAAACAATATTTAATTCCAGAGGTGCCCAAATAATTTATCATACAACAACCATATAAACTTTAAATATACAGCAGCCACCAAATCAAAATATACAGCCACTACCACCAAAATTTATTACATCCATACACATATATAAATACAACTAATTTTAATTCATTTAGGACTTTCCTTATGGCATACTAACTTAGAGTTCTCTTAACTTACCTTTAATCCTAGTATATTAAAGATTAAACCATCCTAATCAACTACCTAAAACAATATCATTTTGAACAATACAAGTTAAGTGTTTAACTTTAATTATGAGTTTCTCCATTCATTAAGCAAAATTTTACATACTTAAACTTGATTCTCTTAATCTTCTATTTCTCTCAATCTTCTCCTCTTCTTACACTTTCACTGAATTCTATCTTAATTCAAGTAATTAATTAGTTGAAATTAGAGATTAATTTGAAGTAAGCTAATACTTAAATTCTATTTAGCAAGACTCCCCCATACCTTAAGTCTTGGTTGAATTTTGAACAAGTTAGCCTCCCTTTGATCCTCATCATGTAAACTTCTTGGCTTTTTGGGATATTTTGCCTTATGAAAATGATAGCAAGGATGGTGCACGGTTTGGGGCTTATATTTTGAGTTTAATGAAGCTAAAAACTACATCAAAAGATGAGGCTTATAGCTGCACGGTGGATTCCTTATACTTGAATTCAAGAAAGCAAAAACAAAAGGCAGAGGAGATAGTGTTTAAGGGCTGCACGGTTTCTCTATTTATTTGGATTCAACAAAGCTAAAAATAAAAGGCAAGTGGGATAGCTTTGGGCTGCACGGTTGGTTTCCTTTGTTGACCAAAAAATTTCATTCATTCACTCTTATATAGCAAGGTCTAAGCCTTCTCATTGGTTGCAACTTGGTCCACTCCTCTCCTTCCAATTTTCTGCATGGTTATATAGCTTAATCCTAGCAGATTTTTTTTCCTTGCATTAAATGAGAGATTCCTAGCATTTATTAGTGATTCTCTTTGTCTCCCATAATTGGCCACTTGCTTTGTTTTCTTTCTTTTGAAATCAGCTCCTCTTGACCGTAGCAACTCTCTCTTCCAATAATATTGCTTCCTTTTGTATTTTATAGCTTGGTTTCTATTGGTTAATCACTTATGCCATGATCCACACATTTCCTTCCAAATTTTTTGCACGGTCAATGTGGCTTGGAGGAGTTCAAATTGGTTTTTGCTTCCTTGCATTTAATGAAGATTCTCTATGTCTCCAAAAGTCTTTCTCTTGACCGTAGCTTCTTCCTTGGTGCCCATAATGCTTTCTTGTGCCAAATAATACATTCCTTTGTTTTATATTTGGATTTTCTCCAAAAACCCGTATTAGTAAAATACATATCCTGAACTCGTTCACCGTTGGATCCTCTCAGAATTTTAAAGGGATACTCTTAACCCACATATCTAACTTTTGACCGTTGGGATCGTGGAAATAATATCTCTAGCTGTCTACATATTTTACCTACGTATTTTACCAAAGGAGACAACATAAGATTTTTCTTTAATTATCTTTTACGCATTAATTACTTTCTTATTGGTCAGTTTCACTTTTAATTATTAAAATTACTAATTTAACTTAATAAATTAGTCTATTTATCTCATAATTATGAGAAAACTCCAAAGATTATGACTATCCTTTCCATACATTTTTCTGATGCTTAAGATAGCCTGAATTGAGCTCTATCCCAAAATATGTATTAAAATTCATATAAATCCTATTATATGGTTTCCTATCACCTACTTAGTTAATCATTGATCATTTAAAGGTATTCTATTCCATACTCAGGTTCCCACAAAATTTCTAAAATCATCTGGGCATTTTTGACCAAAAGGGTATTTTGGTAATTTCACCACCTACCCTAGGAGCAAAATAGTCATTTCCAAAAATGTTCAAGGTATCTCTGTATGTATCACCCTAAGGTATTCTGATCATTTTCCAACCATCTAAGAGTATTTATAACATCCTCCTTCAAATATCTTGTTAGAATGCCTAGGGGCAATTTGGTCATTTTCAAAATTTCTAGGGGTATTTTCGTCCTTTTCCCTAATTTTTTCTGTACTGTCTCTAGTTAATGTCTTACCCCAAGAATTGACTGTGATTCCAAAATTTTGGGGTGTTACAGTCATCATTTCAGTCACAGATTCTTCACTTGCCAAACCAAAATCAGCAAGTTTAACTAACTTCTGATTTTTTGTGAGAAGCAGATTGTCTAATGGTAACAATTTGAAAAGAATTGTTCAAGTCAATCAGACTATTAATAGTAGAAATCATCAGTATAGAAATATATTGCAAACTTAAAACATTAATGTCAAAAGCTATTATGATTAACTGTCATATAGAGCAAAAGCTCCAACCCAGAAATACAAGGTAATGTATGTATTTTCACAATAAGTTAACAATTTCCTTTCCTTTTCATGATTTGCAGAGAGGATAGTAAACAGGTTTCACAAAAAGTTAGAATCTTTGAAGGAAATTTGGCTTTAGAAAAAGCATTACAGGACAAAAGCAGCCACCAGATAATATATTGGCATGCTGCCACAGGGCAACCACTATAAGAAATAACAATTTCAGGTACGAAATACAAGGTAATGTATGTATTTTCACAATAAGTTAACAATTTCCTTTCCTTTTCATGATTTGCAGAGAGGATAGTAAACAGGTTTCACAAAAAGTTAGAATCTTTGAAGGAAATTTGGCTTTAGAAAAAGCATTACAGGACAAAAGCAGCCACCAGATAATATATTGGCATGCTGCCACAGGGCAACCACTATAAGAAATAACAATTTCAGGTACCAATTTTCCTAAAGCACATCGTAATTTTTAAATAAGAGGAGTTTTCTTTCATTCCTACAATAACAAATATGACTGACTTTCAACTACCAAGACTAACAATTTAAATATTGCTTTATTATATGAACAGAGACACAAGGAGAAAAAATAACTCCAGGACAAAGTTCAAAATGGCCTCCAGTATTTAAGAGAAAGATCAACATATAGCCGAGCATTATAATTGAAGGACCCCATATCCATGGATTCTATAATAAAACAACAAACATTAAAATAAAACTTAGCCATTACGGAAAGGTTGAATGCTGAAACTAAAATAATGAATGCTGAAACTTAGCCCAAAGAGAGTTGAACAAGTTAAGGGAACAAGTAATGAATTCTGAAACTACAAAGGCTGAATGAATGAAAGATGCTTTCTATAGACCATAAAACAAAATATGCATGAACAAACATTGATAGAAACTGAATTGAAAATTAGAATTTTTTTCCTCACTTTCCTTGAGGAGCTTAGGTAGTTGAAATTTGGATGAAGGAAACGATGTGGGACATCATGAAACAGATGAAGAAACACCAAATAAAGCTTTAATTGACCATTTAAACCAAAACAAAACACCAAAACAAAAGGATGAAACAAAACACACACTAAAATCAACACATGACAAAGTTCAATTTCCTTGAACTTCAAATTAGCAGAAACATGTCATAACAGAACAAACATAAGAGAGAAAGAGAGAGAGAGAGACATTACCAACTCTTTCTTAAGCTCCATAGCAGCATCCTTATAGCTACGCTTGTTTCCGGGGCTGCTACCACTGAACACAGAAATCCTTTGAACCTGGATTGTTGTTTCATCTCAGTTTCTTCACCTTCCATTTTTTCCTAATGTGAAATTGAAAACATCACACACAACAAACAAACTTACCTTCGGAGGCCACCACGATGGCAACGAGGGTTTTAGGGCAAAAAATTAAAAGCTAGAGTGAAAGAGATGAACAGAAGAATAAGCGGTTCTTTTGTAAGGGCAAAGACAAAAATAAAAAATAAAAACACTGAAACCCTATGAGAGAGAAACAAAGTGTGAGAGAGAACAGGAAGTTACAGGGTCTGTGAAGCAATCGAGCGGAACGTTCAGCAATTAATCTCCGCCATCAACTTTTGCCACAGCCACGGCGTCTACCACCGCTATCTCAAGCCGGAAAGCCTCCTCCTGGACCAACACGATAACCTCAAAGTCTCCGACTTCGGACTCGTTGCTTTCTCCGAACACCACAAGGAGGACACGCTCCACTCTTTCTTCTCCTAGACGGCGCCTCCCACTGCCCCTGCTGCAACGACGGCGATGAAGACGAGGGAGGGTTCGACAAGGGGTTGGGGATTTGGGAATGGGAGGACCAAACGAGATGAAGAGAATAAAAATGTTGTAAACAAAAACAGAATGAAGTTCAAAAATATAAAAAAAAAAAGATGCCTAGTTTCAAGGACGGTTAAGATAGAAAACCGTGTTTGAAAATATATTATAAAGACGGTGTTTTGTTAACCGTTTTTAAAATATTGTACTTATTTACAAAATTGCCACCGGTTCAGTTTTTAAAACGGTTTTGTTACAACCGACTTAGATTGTGCGTCTTGGAAACCATATTTTGTAGTAGTGAAGATTTTTCTTTGTTGGGGTTCGTTCGTGTTCAACCGACAAATCTAAAGGTCAATTATTTATTCTTTAGGATATTTTTAGATACTTTTTGTAAAATAAATTCTATTTATTTTGGAATCTTCATAATGATAAGTTCATAATGGTTTGGAATATTATTGCATTTTTATAATAAATCATTATGATATGATGATTCTAATAGATTGGACCTTTAAAAATAAAAAAACAAAATACTAATAGATTGGTTGGCGGTATAGGTGACAAAACGGATTCCTCGATCCAATGTGTGCTGGTCATATATGAGTTGTAAATTATAATGGGGTGAGTCATAAAAGTCCAAAAAGTTTGATTCAATCCTAAAAAATTAAATTCAAATCTTGTAAAAGTCTATTTTTTAGACTTTTAAGGGGATTTTGTGGGTAAGCCATAATTGAATTGAACTAAAAAAATTATATTTAATTTGTGTTAAAAAATTTCAGTCCAAATCTTATATTTTATTAGACGAGTGTAAGTCAATCCAATAAGTTTGGTCGATTTTATCATCTCAATCGATATTAATCTAAACGTTTTGAGTTTCATTTTTATAATGACCATAGTTAGTTGGTAACATTATATTATATTATTATAATTGAAGCAAAGAGGAAATTTTATTTTGATGTGGGTTTTTCTTTTCTGAGGAAAATTTTTATGTGGGTTGTAATTGGATAAGTTAGTATGAAATCTAAGTAACTTATGATAGGTAAAAAAACCTAAATAATATATTTTTTTTAAATATTTACGAATAAGGAATAAGAGGTTGTTTCCAAAATATTTACAGAAATGGGGCTGTGTAACATGCCTAATCCAGGCATGTCACAATTGCCACATTTCTATAAATATGACCCCCCCCCCCCCTCAGACTGTCCCTCATAGTTGGCATTCCAGTGTTCTTTGTCTTTGCTAAACTGCCTACTATTCTAGTGTATTTTTGTTTTTTTCAGAGATTTTTGAAGTTGTTTTGAGTGACGAGAAGCATGAGTTCACGTGGTGATTCTATTCGCGTTATCTTATATTGTAATGGAAGAAAATATCAAGGCTAACAGGGTGTCATTTTTGAAGGGGAAACACGAGGAACCTCTGTGAAGCATACCTCAACACTTAGTGAATTGAATGAGAGGATATGGTAAAAATTACGTCTAAATAGCAACCAATGTATCACTTTACTGACGGGAAGATTATGGCAACACGAGAAGTTCCTGGGGTTTCAAATAATGGATGATGAAGACATGGAGTTGGTATTGGATGAATTTTGCAACCAGGGAAGGAAAGATTTTTTGGAGTTGTACGTGGATATTACACAAGTTGAGGATGTTGGTTTACCCATCTAGGCAGTTCCACATCATACATCATCATATGCTGCTGGAGGGGCATCGTATGCTGTTGGAGGGGCATCATTTGTTGGTGGAGAGGTAAACGTGTCTGAGGAGGATTCACATGACCCAACTTGGGTCATGGATGACGATGAAGAGGATGACGATGATGAAAATATCGCAATGGAAGATCGGCTTCTTGAGGAGGATGCTAGTGCGTCGGATGAGGATGAGGATGCTGGTGTGCATCAGGAAGATGTTAATGTCGGGCCATCTCAAAGTCGTGATCATGCGGAGGGTGGTTCTAGTCAACCAGAACAAGGTAAATTAGCTAAGGATGTGAATTAGAATGTACGCATATATGTATATATGTATGTTTTGTCATTTAATTTGTTTTATATTGTTTATTAATATGTTTTTGAATGTGCATTAAATTATGTTATTTTGTTAGTTAACTTGGTTGACTAAATGAATTAGGATGGTAGAATTTTGTTTTATATAGAAAATTGTTTAGGTGAATGTTGTTTAACCGGAAGTGTTTGTGCTTTATTGTTTGGCAAACTTGAAGAGACAATTGTGGCTCTTCCTCAAGCTGCGTCTCGGGAGCTTGTGGTCCAGCCTCGACCACCTGACAACTTTGTGTGAAGACAGACATTAAGCGACCCAACTCCTGATTTGCCCAATTGAAGTTGAACGTCAGCCTATTCTGCCTAAGTGTCGCGAAGTAGAGCATCTCTATCCCATCGACCTATAAATTCAAATTCAAATATATAAACATCAGTGTCAACTATGTCAATTATGATAATTAATGTAAATAACATAAAAAATTTAATCAAAATTAATCAAAACGAAACTTACACTACGACCCATCTTGGCACCCTCCTTGGTGATAAACCGCTTCCCATTTTCCCTGTACCAAACCATGTACTCATGGTTTGGTGACATTGGGCCGTGGATTGGGGGGGAGGTCGATGTGCTCTTCCCTATGCTGCAAGCATCTGATAAACGGTCTGAGCTTACGAACCCAATTTTCTTTTCGTTTACCACGTAGTGAAAAGTCGTGCACACCCTTAAGCTTCAAGGCAGGATGTGGGATTGGCTGATCCCTCCCAAATTGTCGCATGCATCTATCCGGCTGGCAAGCTTCAACTGTGTGGAAACAGATAATAGGCGTTGATGCCATCCACAACAATCACTCATGGTCAGATGCACCAACGAAATGGTAGTCCCCATATGGTTCCCAGACCACCTCCACATAAAAAAAAAAAGTTAGCTTGTTTTATGTAATCACATGTACCACAAATGCAAACTTACAATTACTAAACAATCACTATACATACGTTGTCCCGAGTGAGGGCATCGAAGGTAGTCCTGTAGTAGACCACCTCGTGCGGGCTAAGTCGGGGTAGCCTGTTAAACCTGTTAACAAAATAACTAACATTAAACAATGTAGGGCTTAATTGTTAAAATTGTTATAAAATGAACATATAGTCACACATACCGGTGTCCAAAATGCGAATGTGGGTCCGTAGGCTGCGGAATACATGGAGCAATTGGTGGGAATCTTAGCCACGCTCATGCCTGAAGCAGCATATGACATCCACCAATGTCCTTTCTGGATGCATCTGTACACTCGCACATCTGCCTAAACAAATGTGCAAGGACCGCTGAGGCCCAGCTATATCCTCCGATCTTTGGGAAATCCCCAACCAACAAAGGGATATAGCGTGCTGCCATCACGCTACCTCGAGATCGATCGCTGAGCAACCATTCACCAATAAGGCGGGCAATGTGCGCCTTTGCAAACCGCGTCACATTAACAAAATCTTTATCCAACTGACCCCAATCCCCAAAATGCCTATCGAAGTAAGTCAGTCGTAGATATCCACCGGTCAGCTTCATTTCGTCGTCAGGTTCTTGACCGAAAACGTCCTTAATGACCTTCGCCCAATCGGACAAAGTCACTCCAGTGACGACATTGCCAGCCGTGGGCAATCCCAAAATACCAGCCACATCTTGTAACGTGATAGTCATCTCTCCATGTGGCATGTGGAACGTATGGGTCTCTGGCCTTCATCGCTCAACCAGAGCGCTAATCAGCCCAGCATCAATCTAAAACAATATCATTAATCAATTGACAACTATAGTTATCGTTAAATAAAATTTGATTACTAATATGAGGTGTTGCATACCTGAATATGTCGCATGCGTGACACATGAAGAAAGCCAGCGTCACACAGCATATCAGAAACGACTTGAGGAATATTGTCATATGCTGGCACCCCCGACAGCTTGCCACGTCGAGTCTTTAGTAGTCGTACTCTGCCCTCGTTCCACACAGTTTGTGAAACATGGGTGCGCTGAGTACGCCTACGCAAGGCTCAGCCTCATGATCCGATACAGAGCGCGACGAATCAGATCCAGATAAATCGGCCATGTTATCAGTAACTTCATACACCAAAAATAAAAATCCATGTTAACAATTATGTACAATTCACAAATCATTAAAATAACAAATTTCTAAACACTAAACCCTAAACATAAAACCTAAAACAAATTTCGATCATTTACCCGGTCGAAGTAGTGGGTCACTGGGTCAATGGTCCGAACCAATTTTAATAACTCTGCCTAAAACCATAAACCCTAATCACTGCACCCCAAACCATGAACCAAACCCTAAACCATGCAACTGGATCCATGAAACCAACTCTAACCCAACCCTAGCCCAAACGTCACATACCTGGCCCACCAAACCCTAAACCCTTAATCGCACACCATTGTCACATGACCATGAAACCCAGCCCTAACCCAACCCTAGCCCGAACCCTGAACCAAACCCTAAACCATGCAATCGGAACCATGAAACCAACCTTAACCTAACCCTAGCCCAAACATCACATACCTGGCCCACCAAACCCTAAACCCTTAACCGCACACCATTGTCACATGACCATGAAACCCAACCCTAACCCAAACTGTTGATTTGAGGGAGAGCTGCATGAAAATCAAGTGAAGAATCAAGCATGTGAAGTCTTGGATGTTTTGGCTTTCAACATGGTTCAAGCTTTGAAGATGGAAGATTGTGATTTAATGTAAAAGGATTGAAAGCACTATGATGATCCAAACTTTGCATACATATCATTCATATATATATTTTAAGCATTGCATCATATAGAATCTAAGTAATTGATTTAAAACTTTAAAAGAAGCTAAGTATTTTGGAAAAATAGGCTAAGTCTATTTTAATCGATTATAGCATCGAAAGAATCGATTATTTTGTTCATAAGCTTTCTGGAAAATTTTCAAGAACACTTTAATCGATTACCATAGTGTCGTAATCGATTACATGCTCATTTGGAAAATACAGTCACTCTGCCTTAATCGATTACCACTGATTGTAATCGATTATATAGTTCAATTCATATTTTGCACTCACGCTGGTTTAATCGATTACCAAATAATGTAATCGATTATATTACACAAACCAGATTTAAGCTTGCTCTGGCTTAATCGATTACCGTGGAATGTAATCAATTATTTTACTTAAACAGGATTTTTGCTCAAGTCTGGTTTAATCGATTACGCGTCGGGTTAATCGATTATTTAACCCTTTTAACTGAAATCCTGAACTTACCCAGGTCGTTTTAATCGATTACAAGAGCGTGGGGAGCGCTTTTAATCAATTAATTCTGTTATAAAATTTGCAACAAATTGAACCCTTGCCTCTTGTGATAAAAAAAATAATACAGATTCATTTAGTACTTGATCTTTTCGAATTCTGAGCATTGTAAGGGCTTTCCAAGGATTCACAAAGGCATTCTTCTGGGTTCATAAAGTCTTGCTTCCATTGATTCACTCATGGGTCATTAAGGTGTTAGTGAAGCAAGCCAATTTTACGCAGAAAGCTAAGGAAAGCTGTTCTGCATAATTGTTCATGCATTCAACCTGATATTCTCATTCATATGCATTTCATTCTTGGATCATCAGGTGAATTCTTTCCTTAATCTTTGTGGCTATAAAGATTTTCTGTTGTAACCTTGTATGTGTGGTTCTATTGTAAGTGGGTTCTCTTGCAAGGGGAGATAGTGTTTCTCCAAGTGGAGATAGGGTTTCTCCAAGGTCAGCTGAGTAGTGTTCTCAGTGTGGGTAAGGCTTTTGAGGATCTAATAGGGTTTTAGATCTCTGAACTTCATCTAGGGTTGATGAAGAGAAGTTTGTAATTGCTTGTAAGAATAATATTTGCAATAGTGAACTCTACTCTAGTGTTGAGTAGAAGAAACTGGATGTAGCCTCATAGGTTTTGAGGTGAACCAGTATAAATCTTGTGTCTTGATTTATATTCTGCAAATTTGATTATTCCTTGTGAGAATTCTGTTTTGGGTGTTTGTTCTTGAGGTATAACAAGTCTTGGATTGATCTTGGATAAAGATTTTCAATGGTTTTGTGATAAAGATCCAAAAGACATTAAAACTCTGATTTGAAACTTGTTTTTCTTCAAAGAAAATTTTTATTTACCAAGAATAACCAATTCACCCCCCCCCCCTCTTGGTTAAGTGTGAAGTGTTCCTTATTTTCCACACAAACGTCACGTCCCATGCCCACCAAACCCTAAACCCTAAACCACAAACTATCGTCACATGACCATACCCTAAACACAACCTAACCATGCCTAGCAAACCCTAATCCCTCAAACCGATGTACCTATGCCCACCAAACACTACACCATAAACCACAAACCCTCATACCATTACCATAAACCCCAACCCTAAACCCTAATAATTTAACCCTCATACAATAACTACACATTAACCCTAAATTTTAAATTGTAATCATTTTATCCAAACACTAGAGTACCAAACACCTAAACAATTTTCTATCTACCTAAATTTTTGTCACTAACAAATTAACATCATCCTAACATTTTTCTAAAACATAAATCCTAAACCCTAAACTAAAACAATTATTAAGTAACCTAACATCTATTTTGCTAAAAAATAAGTACATGCATCACTAACAATATAAACAACTAAATAATAACAACATGACTAAAAATATTGTAACAGAGGAAAAAAATTAAATCCACTTACTTGGTCGCAGGATTTTTTTTGAAAGACTTCACAATTCAGCAGAGCATCGCTGCACAGAACATCCACCGAAAAACTCTAGAGAGAAGGCAGAGTACTTCTAGAGAGATGGTGGAAATGAGGAAATGATGGGGGGGAGCATATTTATAGAAATGGGGCAGCTGTAACATGCCTGGATTAGGCATGTTACAACACGCCTAATCTAGGCGTGTTACACAGCCCCATTTCTGTAAATATTTTGGAAATAGCCCCTTATTCGTAAATATTTTAAAAAAATATTATTTAGGTTCTTTTGCCACTTTTGATATCTAAATAAGTTGGTTTATCTGTCAAAAGAAAAAGAAAAAGTTGGTTTAACATTTAAATGACTTAAAAATGTGACATTGTTGACAAGGTTTAACAAAATTAATATATTTTGAGTGATACTCCTTCCTTCGTTTCTAATTATAAGATATTTTAAAAAAATTGTTTGTCCATTTTTTAAGATTATTTTCTAACTTTTAAATACATTAATTATTTTTTCCTATATATCTTTACTTAATTATTATCTTTTCAAACATTAATGAGAAATAATTAAATAGATAGAGATAAGAAAAATGTAATTTTAGAATGATAGTACACTTCATTGACACTTTTAATGTGATTTGTTAGATTTCGTCATACAATCCAATAAAATGAATGAAGCCTGTCATTCTTTTATGGAGGAAAAAATGGGAAACCATTATACTATTGGGTAGACTACTATATAATCAATTCCAACAAGAAAGAGACAGAGAGAGAGAGAGAGAAACATTAGTGAGAAAATAATATTTATATTTTTTGGGTGTAATTGCATTGTGAGTTAAGTGTTTTGTAAACATCTATTATATATTTTTCTCTTTCAATAAAAGGTTTGCAACAACCTAGAGACGTAGGCATAATTGGCTGAACTCCGTTATTAATTTGTGTGTATGATTATTCCGCATTTATTTTGTTTCTCACAAATTTGATTATAAGAAATTTGAGTAATTTCTCAACAATAGGTATCCGAGCTTTGGTTGTTATTTTTGTCAATTATAGTAAACAATCCAAAGGGAGTCAGATTTGAGTGAGAGCAATGGCTGCAAAAGAAGGAAAGGTGAAAATTGAGAAGTTCGATGGTGCAAACTTTGGCTTCTGGAAGATGCAGATCAAAGATTATTTGTATCAAAAATTGTTTTATCAACCTCTCAAGAAATCAATTGGGGAGCATAAAGGATGAAGATTGGGCTCCTCTTGATAGACAAACCCTTGGAGTTATCCAATTGATGTTATCCTGCAATGTTGCTTTCCACATTGCAAAAGAAACAACCATGGCGAGTCTTACGGCGACTCTTTCTAGTATGTATGAAAAGTCGTTAACCTTAAACAAAGTTCATTTGATGAGGCGGTTGTTTAATTTGCGAATGACAGAAGTCACATTATAACGTAACATCTCAATGAACTCAATATAGTCAAAACCCAATTGAATTCAGTTGGAATTAAGTTCGATGAAGAAGTACGAGCGTTGATACTTTTGTCTTCTCTAGTAGAAAGTTGGAATGCTACTATCACAATTGTGAGTAGCTTGTTGGGAAGTAATAAGTTGAAGTTCAACGATGTTCGTGATCTGGTTCTCAGTGAAGAGATTCGACATAGAGAGTCAAGTGAATTGTTAACCTCTTTAGTTTTGCATACAGAGTGCAGAGGAAGAAATTCAACTAGAGGATATGGATGTGGAACACCAAAAGACCACAGGAGGTCCAAATGAGGAATCATCGAAGTTCCCACAAGAGGTATAGAGTGCAAAAGAATTGAAACCTACACATCTTAAAGTTTTTGGTTGTGTTGCTTATGTGCATACCAATGATCAAGGTTAGAATAAACTTGATCCTAAATCAAAGAAGTTCACTTTCATTGGTTAATATGGAGAAGATGAGTTTGGCTATTGTCTTTGGGATAATGAAAACCAAAAGATGATTCAAAGTAGAGATGTGATCTTCAATGAAAGACTGATATACAAGGATAAGAACAACAAACATACTAGCAACCTAGAACAAAGTGGACTATGTAGAGGTGGGTGATGTTCCAAAAACACCTATAGTTGAGGGTCCTTAGCCAGAGGAATCAACTGAACATAGAAGTGATCAACAACTTGATAGACCAAAACCTTCTACTACATGTCCTATATTGAGAAGGTTTTCTTGACCTCACTTGCCATAGGAAATACCTAAATTATATATTGTTTACTGATGAAGGGGAGCCTGAAAGCTATGAGGAAGCATGTCATATCGGAGATTCCAGCAAGTGAGAGCTTGCCATGAAAGACGAGATGAAGTCTTTGATCTCTAATCAAATATGGGAACTAGCTGTGTTACCTATGGGAAAGAAGGAACGTCACAACAAATGGGCTTATCCGGTGACGGAGGAGCATGATGGCTACAAGAGATATAAAGCCCGACTATTTGTTAAAGGATTTCAGCTAAAGGAAGGAGTTGACTACACTGAAATCTTTGCTCCAATTGTGAAGTTAAATACTATTAGGTATGTCTTAAGCATTGTTGCAATTGAAGAGATCTAACCTTGAGAAATTGGATGTAAATATTGCATTTCTTCATGGAGACTTAGATGAGGAAATTTACATGCATCAACCTGAAGGTTTCTTAGAAGAAAGAAAAAGGAATATGGTGTGCAGATTAAAGAAGAGCTTGTATGGTTTGCAACAAGCTCCGAGATAGTGGTATAAGAAGTTTGAAAGCTTCATGAAGAAGGAAGGATTCCAGAAGTGGAATGTTGACCACTTGATACAATCCTTAAACCAAGCCAAGTGAAGAAAGACTTGGAATTACACATGGAAGCACTTCCTTTGGTGATTAAAGGGCCAATGACAAGGGCTAAGGCTCAAACACTCCAAGATCATATACAATCCAGCTTATATCTCTTGGAGAACCATGAAGAAGGCTACAAAATGTTGAGCTTATCTGTTGTAATCGATTACAAGTAGCCTGTACACTTGTATAAATGTTATATTTGTAAATAGCTCTATTGTAATCGATTACATGAAAGTGGGAGTCTCTGTTGTAATCGATTATTCTGTCTTGTAATAGATTACATGGAAATGGGAGTTCCTGTGATAATTGTAACACCCTAAAATTTCGATAAATTGAAAATTGATGCTTGATGTGATTGTTGTGTTATTTGATTGTTTTATAAGTTTGTATTAGTTGAAAGATTTTTGTGTAAATTACCATTGTGCTATTGCTTGGTGTAAATGTCAAGTTATACGGAGTTTGTTTGAACTGTGTGGTAATTTAGTGGTTCTGAATTTGACCTGAAAACATGTTTTAGTAAAATCATCATTATGGATTAGTTAACCGTTGGATCATCTTCAATTTTAAATATAGCTTCCTAACCCATTTGCCTAACTTTTGACCGTTGGGATTGTTAAAATAATATTTGTAACGTGAGAAATTAATTTTTCACTTAAGTAGAAAATTCCAGAATTTGGTTTGCTCGCCCAGGCGAGTTTTACAGGCATTTTTGGTCGCCTGTGGAGGCGGTGCAGAATACATTTTAAAGCTTCCAAGTCATGAAAATGGAGGTTCTTCCTCCTCCAAACAGCCCCAAGCTCCCCCACCACCCTCTTCCACCACCCACAGCCACCGGAGACAACCACGGAACTCTATTGCTTGCCACAAGACCCCGGCACGGTGAAGAACCTTTTAATCAGAGCAGAATCTTTGAGAATCTTCTCAAAGTTCCGGTATAGAACGGAGCTCCCAATCCTCCTTTCTTGGTTTCCTTGAGGTAATCTTAGTTTCCTTTGTCTTCTTCTAGCTAATTTAAGTCTCTCTTGATGTCTCTTGTGATTCGGGTAACGTTATGGGCTGTTTCTATACTTCCTTTGAAAACCCTTTGAAAATGAGATGTTGTAAAAGTCTCCTTTTTTTGAAACTGATGTTATTTTTGTGATCGTTGCTGCATCCTGGTCACATTGGTGTGATCGGAATTTCAAAATGATGTCTTTTGATGTGGACTCCTAAAACACCTTTTTAGCCCCTTTTTTGAATTTGAGCGGGTATTTGACCCAAAATGTTAATATTGATCTTACCTTAGAAATCTATATTAAATTGTCTTCGATTTGGTATATAGAGCTCTGCATTTGGGCCAAAGCACGTGAACTTGAGAGATCCCAAAACGATGTTTCAAGGAGCTAACAGAGGGATATAGATAGGTAAGGGGAGTTTATTATTTAGTTATAGTTTTGATACCATAGTTGGGGGCCAGGGAGTCCAACTATGAAGATAACTGTCTGTCCCTGCTGTGTGCTGGTTTTCAAGAAAAACTAAGTTTTTAACTAATGAGATGCGATGGATTGGCTTGTTGATTGATATAACTGTAAATGATATTGTTGTTGTAATGATTGAATTTTCGGGAAAATTTAATTATAGAGGAGACTCTGCCCAAAATTTTATAATGTGTTGTTCTATTTAATTCTTTATTAAATTTTTAAATAGGCATAAGAGTGTGTTTTATACTTTGTAGTCCTCCTCTTTAATTTAGAATTTTCCTAAAAATATCAGCCTTGTGATATGATGAATTATGATTGTATGATATTTGGATTGTCTGAAGATCTGGGGAATGTGAATCTCAGGCATATGTATTATGTATAGATGTGAAATGTGATTGCTTGTGATGTCGCTGATGATATTGAAATTGAGATGTCATTGATCTAATTGATGATGTCATTGATGTAATTGATGATGTTTAGATGAGATAGTGTTGACGTGGTTGATGATGTTGAAATGATATAATATTGATATGCATAATGATGATATTGAGATGATGTGATGTTGAGGTTGATAATGACATTGATGAGAGATAATGTTGATGTGAACAATGTCATTGGTGTGTTATGTATGTACATGGGGGGTGCATGA
>PYAF01003085.1:257464-267898 GCA_007407185.1 Glycine tomentella
CAATTAATTATTAATCTGCCCTGAAAAATCAAATTAGAATAATTAAACTTAAAATAATCCAAATTAATTAAAATCTGAATTATCGGTCCAATTAAGTCCTAAATGAGAAACAGTGCAAAATATAAACATTTAAACACAATTGAGGATTAAAATGAGTACAGAAAGATGAGTAAATAATGACAAATAGTGACTCATCAAGCATTCCTTGAGTTGTCTCATAAATTCCAATTTGAGTAGTCCTTTCTAAATTGTGCTTTGTTGCTTGTCTCTTTAAATTTCCAAAAGTTTTGTCTTAGAAGTTTTCTATTCTTTGGACTCTTAAGTCTTGTCTAGAATCATTTCATAATTCACTATAGCAAAGAGGCTTGATTTGATATGAAGTTTTTTCCTAAGAACTGAAGAGAGAATAAGAGTGGAAAAAGGCAAGAGAGAATATTATAGAAAAAACCTTGAAAGTGTGTGAACACGAGAGTGAGAGTAAACACTTAGAGAGTGGTGAGGAATTTCTTATATATATATACTTGTGTTTCGTTAACAATTTCTTTGAAGGATAAGTTCAAGTGGAGGAGATGCTTTGTCACCTAAAACTTCTAGGTTGATGAGAGTCATGACTAAACAAATGGAGAAATTGCAAACTAGAATGGGTGCAAAATTTGAAGAGTTGCAAAAGGAGAAAACAAGAAAGAGTAGTTCCATGAGTAGTGTGGATGGATTGGCTTATGGTAGTAGAAGGGAAAGTGATTATGTTTCTTCTTTTGGAGGAAATTACTATGATGAGAGGAGTGAGAGGGAGGAAAGGAGACAACATGATAGAAGAGAAAATCATAGGAGACACTATCCTAGAAAAGTGAGGAGAGAAGAAGAAGATAGGAGGATGTGGATAGAACATGGAGAAGATGAGGATAGGAGGATGAGGAGAGAAGAGAGAGATGGGAGGATTGGGTGGAGTAAAAATAAAAATTCCAAAATTCCTTGGCACTAATGATCCTAATGAATACTTTGAGTGGGAAATGAAGGTTGAACAAATTTTCTCATGTCAACATTTTGAGGAAGACAAGAAAGTTACTCTTGCAACTATAGAATTTGGTGGTTATGCTTTGGAGTGGTGGAGCCACATTCAAAGAGATATAATTGGGGGAAGAAGGCAAAGAGTAAATTCTTGGGAAGATTTGAAAGCAAGTTTGAGAGGTAGATTTGTTCCAGCTTATTATTCAAGAGATGTTCACAATCTTATTCAAAGACATTTCCAAAGTTCCAAGAGTGTTGATGAGTATTACAAGGAAATGGAGATGATGATGATTAGAGCTGGAGTTGTGGAACATAAAGTAGCAACTATGGATAGGTTTATTCATGGTTTGAATAGAGAAATTCAAGATGTGGTGGAGCTATATTCTTATGACACAATTGAGGACCTAGTGCATAAAGCTCAAAGGGTGGAACAACACATTAAAAGGAGGAAAATTTCCTATTCCAAGTCTAGTGTGGTTGCAACTTCTAGTTGGAAAGAGAAACCAAAAAGGGAGAGTTCTCAAGTTAAAAGAAGAGAAGAGAAGGTAGAAAAACCAACTAAAAAGATTGAACAATTAACTCCAACAAAAACGGGAAGCATCAAATGCTTCAAGTGTTTAGGAAGAGGACATATTGCTTCTCAATGTCCTAATAAAAGAACTATGATTTTGCTAGAAGATGGGAAGGTTACAAGTAAATCTTCAAGTTATGTATCTAGTTCTTCAAGTGAGAAAGAAAAGGCACTTACACTTGTGGAGGCCGAAGAGGGAGCTCTTTTGATGGTTAGAAGAATGTTAAGTAATCTTTGCCTAGATAAAGAGGAAAATCAAAGAGAAAATATTTTTCACACAAGATGTTTGGTTAAAGATAAAGTATGTTCACTCATAATTGATTGTGGGAGTTGTACTAATGTAGCCAGCACAAGAATTGTGGAGAAATTATACTTGTCAACCACAAAACATCCAAAGCCATACAAGCTACAATGGCTTAGTGAAAGTGGAGAAGTGGTGGTAAATTCTCAAGTGCTCATTCTTTTTTCTATTAATGTTTATCATGATAATGTTCTTTGTGATATTGTTCCTATGGAGGCTGGACATATTCTTCTTGGTAGGTCTTGGCAATATGATAGGAAAGTTGTACATGATGGCAAGGAAAATACTTTTGAGTTTGAACATAAAGGCAAGAAAATTATTTTAAGACCATTGACTCCTAGACAAGTGTGTGAGGATCAAATAAAGATGAAAGTAAAGAGAATAAAGGAGTTGAAAAAAAATTACTGCACTTGAAAAGAAAAAAAAAAAGAGTGTTGTACAAAAAGGAAAATCTAGTGAGAAAAAAAGAAAGAAAAAAGAAAATAGTAACAAAAAAATTCATGAGATAAAAGAGAGCTTCTTCTTAAGTGAAAAACCAGTGAAGGGAGTGTTATTGGCTCAACAACCTCTTTATTATATGCTTCCTAACTCTCTTTGTTTACATGTTGAAAAGCAAGGTGAAAGGTTGCCCAAAGCTATGCAATCTCTTTTGGAAGAGTATCAAGATATTTTTCCAAAGGAAATTCCAATTGGCCTACCTCTTAGAAGTATAGAGCATCAAATTGATTTGATTTCGGTTTGTTCACTTCCTAATAGGCCAGCCTACAAGACTTCACCAATGGAAGCAAAAGAGATTCAAAGTCAAGTGGAGAAGTTACTTGAAAAGGGATGGATTCGTGAGAGCATGAGCCCTTGTGCTATACCTATCATTCTTGTGCCTAAGAAGGAGGGAACTTGGAGGATGTGTACGGATTATAGGGCAATCAATAACATCATCATAAGATATAGACATCCTATCCCTAGACTTAATGATCTTTTAGATGAATTACATGGTACTACTATTTTCTTTAAAATTGATCTTAAGAGTGGTTATCATCAAATAAGGATGAGGGAAGGGGATGAATGGAAAACGGATTTCAAAACAAAATTTGGATTTTATGAATGGTTAGTTATGCTTTTTGGTTTAACTAATGCACCTATTACTTTTATGAGACTTATGAATCATGTTCTTAGACATTTCATAGGTAAATTTGTGGTAGTATATTTTGATGACATTCTTGTTTATAGTGCTAATTTGGATGATCATTTGATGCATGTTAAGGATGTTTTAGAGGTGCTAAGGAAGGAAACATTGTATGGAGCTATTGATAAATGTTCTTTTTGCACTTCACAAGTTGTGTTTCTAGGTTTTGTAGTAGGTGCCCAAGGAGTCCAAGTGGATCAAGAGAAAGTGAAAGCTATCATGGAGTGGCCAACTCGAAAGAATGTGAAAGATGTGAGAAGTTTCCATGGTTTAGCTAGTTTCTATAGGAGATTTGTGAAAGATTTTAGTACTATTGTTTCTCCTTTGAATGATTTAATGAAAAAGACCATGAACTTTTCTTGGGAGCAAGAGCATGAGATTGCTTTCCAAACATTGAAGGATAAGTTATATAATGCACCTATTCTTGCAATGTCTAATTTTAATGCTTCCTTTGAATTAGAATGTGATGCATCTAATGTAGGTATTGGGGGATTTTAATTCAAGATAAACATCCCATTACTTATTTTAGTGAGAAATTAAAGGGTGCATGTTTGAACTATTCCACTTATAATAAAGAATTGTATGCACTTGTGAGAGTTTTGCAAACTTGGCAACATTATCTTTTACCTAAGGAATTTGTGATACATAATGATCATGAATCTCTTAAATATTTGAAAAGCCAAGGTAAACTCAACAAGAGACATGCTAAGTGGGTTGAGTTCATTGAACAATTTCCTTATATAATTAAACACAAGCAAGGAAAGTTGAATGTATTGGCGGATGCCTTTTCAAGAAGGCATTGCTTGATTTCTATGCTTGAGATTAAATTGCTTGGCTTTAATCACATAAAGGAGTGTATTTAAGTGATAATGACTTCTCTAATATATTTGCTTTGTGTGAAAAAGGAGCTCATCAAGGATATTTTAGACATGATGGTTTTTTGTTCAAAGACAAGAAACTATGTGTTCCTAAAAGTTCTTTAAGAGAACTTTTCATAAGGGAAGATCATGAAAATAATTTAATGGGTCACTTTGGGGTGGATAAAACTTTGGCTATGTTACATGGACATTTCTTTTAGCCAAAAATGAAGCATGATGTGCATAGATTTATTTTTCAATGCATTGTCTGTCATAAAGCTAAATCTAAATTCATGCCTCATGGTTTGTATACACCTTTACCTATTCCTAACTCTCCTTGGACTGATATCTCTATGGACTTTGTCCTTGGTCTTCCAAGATCCAACAGAGGAAAGGATTCTATTTTTGTTGTTGTTGATAGGTTCTCAAAGATGGCACACTTCATACCTTACCATAAAAGTGATAATGCTTGTGAAGTGGCTAATCTTTTCTTCAAAGAGGTAGTAAGACTACATGGATTACCAAGAAGTATTGTGAGTGATAGAGACACCAAGTTCCTTAGTCATTTTTGGAAAACATTGTGGGGTAAGCTTGGTACTAAACTTTTATTTTCATCAACTTGTCAACCACAAATGGATGGTCAAACCGAAGTGGTAAATAGAACTTTAGGTCAACTTCTTAGATGCTACATCAAAAGTAATTTGAAATCTTGGGAGGAATGTCTACCTCACATAGAATTTGCTTATAATAGAGTAGTTAATAGTACTACTTCTATGCCTCCTTTTGAAGTTGTTTATGGCTTTAATCCTTTAATTCCTCTTGATTTATTGCCATTACCTAACACATTTTCTATGATTAATCATGATGCTTTGTCTAAAGCTTCTTATGTTAGGAAAATGCATGAACAAGTGAAAGCAAATGTGGAGAGGAAAATGGAAAAATATACCAAGCAAGCCAATAAGCACAAAAAGAAAATGATATTTAAGGAAGGAGATTTGGTGTGGCTTCATTTGAGAAAAGATAGATTTCCTCATGAAAGGAAATCCAAGCTTCAACAAAGAGGAGATGGACCTTTTAAGATTTTAGAAAAGATTAACAACAATGCTTATAAACTTGAATTGCCTAATGAATATGGTGTTAGTAATACTTTTAATGTTGGTGATCTTTCCTTTTATGATGCAGGTCCACATGAAGATATAAACTTGAGGCCAAGTTCTTTTCAAGAAGGAGGACATGATACAATCCTAAAACCAAGGCAAGTGAAGGAAGACTTGGAATTACACATGGAGACACTTCCTTTGGTGATTAAAGAGCCAATGACAAGGGCTAGGGCTCAAACACTCCAAGATCATATACAATCCAGCTTATATCTCTTGGAGAACCATGAAGAAGGCTACAAAATGTTGAGCTTATCTGTTGTAATTGATTACAAGTAGCCTGTAATCGATTAAATACACTTGTATAAATGTTACATTTGTAAATAGCTCTGTTGTAATCGATTATTCCGTCTTATAATCGATTACATGAAAGTGGGAGTCTCTGTTGTAATCGATTATTCCGTCTTGTAATCGATTACATGGAAGTGGGAGTTCCTGTGATAATCGATTATTTGGTGAAATAATCAATTACTTTGTTCATGAATCAGCTTCCAGGCCTGGTATGAACAAATAATCGATTACCAAGATCTAGTAATCGATTATTTGATTCAAAATAATCGATTACCATTACGAAATAATCGATTAAAGTCGTTCCTTCTGCAGAGGCACTATTTTTAGATTTAAAAGCTGTTTTGGAAAGCTTGTCTTGGAAGTTACGTTTAGATTTCATTTAGGACGCATTTACATTTCATTTAGCTTGTAGATTCGTGGTCTATATAAACCACATCACAACATATTGTAAGAACTTTTTGATGGAATGACATTAGATTGCACTTTATGTGTGAGAGGTTAAGAGTTATTCTCCCTTGTTCTTAGTGAAGAACTTCTTGTTCTTGCAAGACTTATTGGAATTCCTATTCCATGGTGTCAATCCAAATCCACTTCTATTCTTCTTCCATTGTTCCAAATCTCACATTACAAAAACCTTAAAAGTTGTCATAAAACAGAGCATTCATACTCTGTTTTTCTTTCTAATGAAGAATTGATTCCATTGCAAGGAAGATCGGGGCAAACAAGACTTGATTCGGTTCAGGAGTCCATCACCACTGTTGTTTCTTCAAGAGATATAAGTCCAACTATATTATTTTACTACTTTATGTTGATGATATGCTAGTAGCAAGTTTAGATATGGACGAGATACAAAACTTGAAGATGCAGTTGTCAAAAGAATTTGACATGAAGGACTTAGGTCCAGCAAAGAAGATCCTTGGAATGCAAATCGTGAGAGATAAGAAAAAAGGGATTTTGCAGCTATCTCAAGCAGAGTACATTAATCGTGTTTTGCAAAGATTTAACATGGGCAATGCCAAACCAGTTAGCACATCTTTGGCTAGTCATTTTCCCCTATCCAAGGATCAGTCACCTCAGACAGAGGAAGAAAGAGAGTTCATGGCTAAGATTTTGTATGCTTCAACCATTAGAAGTTTAATGTATAGGATGGTCATGCAGTGGGAGTTGTAAGCGGGTTTATGTCAAATCCAGGTAGAACTCATTAGGAAGGAGTTAAGTGGATTTTGAGATATCCACAAGGCAACACAATGAAATCTTTATACTTTGATAAAGGATAATTAAAATTACAAGGCTATGTAGATGCAGACTGTAGAGGTGAAGTTGATCACTGAAGAAGTACCACTGGTTATATTTTTATTGTTGGTATATGGCCGTTAGTTGGATTCGCAGATACAGATGATTGTTGCTTTATCCACTATAGAGGTTGAGTATGTTGCAATAACAGAAGCCACTAAAGAGTTGCTATGGCTTCAGTGATTGTTATCGGAGATGGGATTCGCCCAAGAGAAGAGTGTTTTGCATACTAATAGTCAGAGTGTGATACATCTAGTAAAGAGCTCAACATTTCATTTTAGAATAAAGCACATTGGTTCCATTATCATTTCATCAAATCTTTGCTTGGAGATGAGGTGCTAACATTGAGAAAGATCCAAGGAAGTAAGAATCCAACATATATGTTAACTAAAGTGGTGACTATTGACAAACAGAAGTTGTGTTCGACTTCAGTTGACTTGTTAGAATAACAAACTGGAGAAGGTTGCTGCATTGATCGAGACGTGAAGACTTGTTGGACTTGGTCATACAACCCAATAAAATGAATGAAGCGTATCATTAATCTTTTATGGAGAGAAAAAATGAAAAACCATTATATTATTGGGTAGAATAAAAATAGAAAAATAAATGAGTGAAATGTAATTTCTTTGTGTATCTATAAATATCACTCTCCTATAACTACTATATAATCAATTCCAACAAGAGAAAATATATATATATATATATATAAAGAGAGAGAGAGAGAATAATATTTATATTTTTTTGGGTGTAATTGGGTTGTGAGTTAAGTGTTTTATAAACATCTATTATATATTTTTTTCTCTTTAAATAAAAGGTATGCAACAACCCGGATAAGTAGGCATAATTGGCTGAACTTTGTTATCAATTTTGTGTGTGATTATTCTGTATTTATTTTATTTCTTGCAAATCTGATTATAAAAAATTTGTGTAATTTTTCAACATGATTAATTAAATTAATTATTTTTAAAAAACGTAAATTAATTGAAATGTTATTATAAATAGGGAAAGAGAGAATATAATATTAAATGGGAAACAAAAAATTATCCCTTAACTTTTTTATCACAAAAATAAATTGAAAAAAGAAAAGTACCTGAGGCACTTAGAACATACATAGTATTTCTATCGTGTGATAGTGACTCCCTATCTACTTAGAACATACATATGTTAGATCAACTTTGACATCAATTGTTCATGAAAGTGTAATTGAAAGAACAATTTTTATAGCAATTGTATTGCATTGAAGATTGAAGATTTCATGTCATAACACTAGTGGCCACGTATGGACCTAACAGTGAGAGTTTAAATATATAATTTGTGTGATGTCTTTCAGACCTCGTTACTTTACTTTTATTATACTAAAAAGAAAACATCGCTAGTTGCTACATTAGCACCGGTTGCTTTGTTCTTTTCCGTGAGTCTAATATAAGTATTTTAAGTCATAATAAATATAGCATTAAAAAAAGTCATAATAAATATTTTTTTAGAGTTTGTAGCTAGTTTTTATTTAACTTTTAAAACGATTGAATTCGAGTAAAAAAACTAATTACGTTATATAAAATTATAAAAAATAATGTAATTTTAGAAGAGCAAAAATAAAATAAATTACACTAATATATATATATATATATATTTTTAAAAATAATTAAGAAATATTATTGTAAGGTTAAAAAATAGGAAATTTTTGTAAGCATTATTATATTTATAATTTCATGTTCAATAACAATTACATCAAGAACATGAAAAAGGATCTTTAGAATTCATGAGTTTCATATAAACATACATTTATCCATAATTGCAGAAGATCTTTATTGGTAGAATGCTTTTGTATATTCTTTGGGGAAAATCCTTTAATGGCAGAATGCTTTCTCAGAGTCTTGACCCTTTCTTTTCTTGTATCTTCTTTGATAGGGATCTGATACAACTGTCATGGGCAGACAATGGTGGTATTCAGTTTTCTAGATATCTCTTTTTTCATAAGAAAACTGAACCACTACGTTTAATATAACTGCACATATCAATAATTATCTTTTAATATAACTGCATATATTAACAATTATCTTTTTAATACATTTAAGATAATTATTTTATTAACAATTATCCTTTAATAACTTCCCTTTGTAACCAATTATCTTTATACCCTTTATTCATTAAATCAAATAACATTTATTTAAATGAGCCACAATAATAAATCTTACATTCTCCCACTTGGCTCATGTCATAAATTTCATTTCATGATTTAATGAAAACAATTATAATGCGCATTCATAGGGCTAAAGTTTTCATACATTGGCCTCATCATAAATCATGATCAGAAATAAAACCAATAAGAGTCATGACGGTTATATGCTATCAAATCGGCATAGTTGCTTCCATGTACCACTATATTAGCTCTTCTTCCTAATATGATACTTTAATGGAAGTTTACATCATAATGTCCCACAATAATACTATTATGTCTTCATTTGGGACAAATCCTATTTTTTCAAAATAATCATTCATACATGCATGTATACATAAATTTGAAAACAAGATAATTTTCAGAAACTTAAACATCATTGAATTCAGAGTGTCAATAGTCAATAATTTCGATAATGATCAACATTCATTAGCTAACATAATGCCCATACTACATACTTGACCAGTAAACATCTTGGGCGATAATCCCTTCGTCAAGGGATCAGCTATCATAAGATCAGTGCTAACATGCTCTATAGACACTCTATGTTTCTGAACCTCTTCTTTAACGACAAAGTATTTCATTCCATGTACTTAGCACCTTTTGAATACTTGTTGTTTTTATAAAAGAAGACTGCTGCGAAATTATCACAAAAATTTTCAGCAGCCTATCAATACTGTCAACCAATTCAAGCCCTGAAATAAAGTTCCGCAGCCATTTAGCTTGAACCATGGCCTCAAAGCATGCCACAAATTCAGCTTTCATAGTAGATGCAGCAATTACTGACTGCTTCACACTTTTCCATAATATAGAGGGTACTAGACCTCCTATAAGTAAGCATGTGACCTTTAGTGCCTTGCAAATATCTCAGAACTTTCTTTGCAGCTTTCCAATGATTCATACCAAAATTTCTCTGGTATCTTTTCAACATTCTAACTGCAAAGCTAATATATGGTCTCATACAAGTCTGAGCATACATTAGGCTCCCAACAAGTGATGCATATATGATTGCTTCCATTTCTTTTCGTTCCAATTCATTCTTAGGACATTGCATGAGACTAAACTTGTCTCCTTTCTGAATTGGTACTGGAAATGATGAGTATTTTTTTTTTCTGAATCTCTCTAAAACTTTATTAATATATGCTTTCTGAGACAAACCCAACAATCCTTGTTATCTATCACGGAATATTTCTATCTCAATCACATAGGATGCCTCACCCATATCTTTCATTTTAAAGTTACTAGAGAGAAATTTCTTAGTCTCATTTAAAAGACCAATATCGTTAGTTGCAAGCAAAATATCATCAATATACAGAATCAATAATATAAACTTGCTCCCACTGACCTTTAGATATATACATTGGTAAACAATGTTTTCTTTAAATCCAAAGGAAACACCGGTATCATTGAACTTAAGGTACCATTGTCTTGAAGCTTGTTTAAGTCCGTATATTGATTTCTTAAGTTTGCACACCATGTGCTCTTTTCCCTTTTCTATGAACCCCATTGGTTGGTCCATGTACACATCTTCCTCTAAATTCCCATTTAGAAAGGCAGTTTTCACATCCATCTGGTGTAACTCTAGATCATAATGAGC
>PYAF01003085.1:273615-286494 GCA_007407185.1 Glycine tomentella
GAATTATAGAATTTTTTGATTATATAAAAATAAGTTTTAGTTAAAAAATAATGTAAAAAGGATAATAAAATAAGATTTATTTATTTTCTTTTGACTAATTAAAATAGATATAAAAACAAAATAATTCAATCCAATTCAAAACGCTTTTTTATATTGGATGGAGTTGAATTTATATTCAAATTAATTCAAAATGAACTGTTGTACATATTTATGACAGGATCAAATGATTTTTGTGCTTAAAATTTCACTAAACATGTTATAGAATTTGTGTTGAATTGATTAAAAACACTAGTAACCTCTAAAATGAATAGAATAATTGCAATTCTTATAAGAATTTAATTTAGAATATATTAATAATATAAGGAAATTTATAGTGTCATGTAACCATGAATTGTTATGTAATAAAATATTATTTATTTGTAATAATTATTTTAAAATCATATCTAAAATAATTTATAGTTAATTGATATTATAAAGTCTTTATACTGATAATGTATCACTATGGTTTACAATACTTGATGGTATCTTTCCTGCTCTGAAATAAGGGATATAAGGGAAATCTTGGATGAGAGAAAAAAATGTCTTTAGGCCATAACTTTATGAATCTGAATGGGAAGTTCTAGGGGATAAAAATCTCCAAGTTCATCAAGAATATTTAGGAGTGACACTGTATAGGTACATGATTACATAAAGTACACTTCATTAGTACTTGTACCAAAGTTCTAGAGGATAAAAAATCTCCAAGTTCATCAAGAATATTTAGGAGTGTCACTGTATAGTGTACAAGATTACATAAAGTACATTTCATTGTACTTGTACCAAAGGGGGTACACACTCGAATTTGTTAACTCAATTTAGATCAACTGCACTTGGCTGCAAGGCACTAACCAAGATCGACGAATATAGAAAGAAACCAATTATTGTTCATAATCTCACTTCTAAGTACAACTCTGAATTCTCTGGGACAAAGTAGTGTTATTGTCTCTTTAGCTAATTCATTCCACTAAAGAATTCTAAGCAAAATTATCTTATGGCTACATATTAAACTGGATTCTGAAAAAACTTATGATCATACTTGTGTAACTTCATTCTTCAAAATCCTCAACTATGGCTAGGTCCTAGATAGCAGCTTCCTTCTTATGCCTCAGGCCCAGGGTCAGAAAGACCATTTAATATCTCTTCATAATATTTCATGTGTACAGATACACTGATGTTGTTTATATTTTATAACAATCCAAGTTCTAAGATTGCTGGTTGAGATATCCAAACAAAACAATAAATTGACCATTTGACATCAACATTACGATTGAGGGCATGTCATACTTTTATATATAGTGGAAGGGCCAGGGATCATATCTCCGAGGATTTAAAAGTGTAAATGTATCGAAACATATTTTATCAAGATTCAAAAGTTTTTTTTTTTTTTTGTGGTGGTGGTGGTCTGATGGGGTGGGGAAGGGGGGTTTTAGACTGTCCTACTTTATCTATATAACCTTATCAAGGTTTTCTCTTCTTTGTAGTTCACCCTTGAAATAAATTCAAGTGGCATTGCCATAGCCTCAGTATACTTTACAATATTGTCATATCATAGTACAATTAATGCTCTACTAATGAATGCAAGAAGTTTAAAAACAATTCTTAATGCAGCCAGATTAGAAAGTGATAGCAAAGAAAAATGACACTAACTGGTCATTCGGTCAGATAAAACTTGTCCTCCGAAGATATTCAAAATACTATAACCTTCATGCCACATCCTATGACTATGGATAAAGTTTTAATAGTTTTAAGTCAGTCACCGCTGTTTTTATGCCAAAACAAATAAATAACTGAAGAACAAGCAGCATTTACACATTTCCAACAGCAAGAGGCATATTGACTTTGGCCTTAGGTGTTTGCTAATTTTATTTATTTAGCCATCTAAAATACTGAGATATTAGGTCAAAGCATCCATCCAGGAATAAATCCATTGACTTGTTGAGCTTGAGTTGTGGCAGCTAGCTGCTGCTCTGAGGCTTCAGGGTTGTACCTGTAGTCAGAACTGCACCAAGGACAAGCATTAAAATATAATTCAAATCACCACATTCAGCTAAAAAATACAAGAAAGTGGCTTATAGATTACCCTATCTGCAATGTGGGGTTGCATTCCAAAGGCTGGAAAAAGCCTTGAGAGTGAGCATTTTGTGTACCATATGGCATACTTTGCTCACCAGCTTCCCATGTTTGCCTATAATGGTTTCTTGAGTTGATTTCTTCCAGCTGCCAATAAATTAGTCATGAATCAAATCATCATTAGAGGACCATAATTTTGATTAGAAGAATAAAAGTTATAAGGTTATATTAGACACTATTGAATAGTTTTTCCATATTATATTAAAAACAAGAGCACAATCATATTATGCATCAGGACAACAACAACAACAACAATAACATCAATCCATAATCATACTGGTTTTATATGGCTAGCCAAGTGGAGAAAATGAGAAATTTCTCTGATAATGTTTTTATTTATTGTGTTTTGAGAAATTCCTTTGTGAATTGAGTTCTTAGACTAAAACTTTAACTTCCAAATATCCAATTCCAATCTGATATGCCAAGAATTAAGATGCAAGGTTGTACTTCTAAATGGATTTATAGGAATAAATATAACTAAAAAATTATCACACTGCGCGAGATGTCATATTGCCAATTTTGCTTGTTGTGGGATGAACTTCGTGGAAAATGGTATGATGTTTGTTACCTTCATGGTCAAAGATCTGTTGGCTTCTACCAACATATGCTCCTGTATCAAACAATAGCTTGAAAGTATTAGACACACAAAGTTGCTTTACTCTATACTCTATAATTATGCTAACACTATTTACCTTATTCTGAAGATCAGCTAGCTGGTCTAGCATGAACTGAGTCTGCAAAGTAATGTTCCACATATATAGTGTCAGATAATAGAAATCATAATCAGCTTTCCATAATGGAACTTCAGACTCGTAAACTGGCATTTGAAACCATGTGAAGAAAAAAAATCAATAATGAAAATACATGTAATTTCTTGACTGTATCATCTTCTTGGCTTATAGAAATGTTAGATACAATGAAGAGAAAATCCTGTTGGTGTCCATTTTCGCTAACAATAATTCATTAATATTCTGTTACACTACTATTTGAACTTTGAACTCCTAATCCAGAAGAACTAGCGCCAAGTTTACTTTTATATATAGAAAATATCCAAGAGAAATGCGAAATCACATGGAGAAAACTACTTTAGTTATGTGGCCAGGGTCAATGCAACAACTTATAAGTACCACATTGATGATCTTTCTATGTATAATTTTCTGAAGAAAAAAAATAAAACATTGATATTTTTTACCTTTGTGGATCTCACGTGCTTGAGAGATGAATCCAGTTGCCGCTCAAGCTGCTCAAGATCTTTGGTATTTAATGGGCCCAAGTCTTCACCAAGAAGGTTCCTGCAGCATGGAACAAGTGCATGCATGGTCTTAATGAAAACACTGCTGATGCAAATGGTATTCAATCATGATGACAAATTTACTGACTGCAAGAAAATTATGAAAATTTTCTCAAAAAGTTTACAAAGAATAGTGAAAGCCAGGTTACAAGTTTTTAACATAGAACTAATTTTATCAGAAGTTTTGTGTATTTTTTTTTAATACTTTTATATGAAATTCACCTTTGGGTCCTTTGAAGAGATTCAAATCTTGCTTTCAGCTTCAAGTACTCACGGTAGCTGCTCTGCTATACAAAAGCAAATGACAAATGAAAAATAACAAAGTGGAATTAATTTAAATAAGATATATTTTATTATAAGTTGGCAATCAAAGTTCTAGCGATATAATAAGACTTTCCTAAGTGAAATTTCTAAAAGATGTTATATTTCTATAATGTTATAAACAATGGCATTACTATGTGTACCTCAAGCTCTTTGCCAGGTTTGCTGACTTCAACTGCACCATAGCTGCACTTTTGGTACCTTTCAAGTGTTTTGAGCATATTGCAGATTCAAGGAGAGAAAGGAAGAACTAGTAAAATTGATGATGGTGTATGGATAACCATACCAAAAGGTGTTTTACATTCTGGGTTATCTAATCCGAAACTTACAAGAGGATAATTCGGAACGAAGATTTTACATTCCAAATTATCTAATTCGGAATTTACAAAGGGTGTAGGCTGAAATTGTTGGAGTACGTTCAGGAATAATAGGCCTACATTACATTTAAAATGGGGTGCCAATTTTATTGGAGGCCCAAAAGTTAGAATTTGCTCCTCTTATGACACAATCTCTTTTGCCGATTCAAAAAAAAAAAAAAAAACAAAAACAAAAAACCTTAATGACACAAAATCAACATCAGCAATTAATATACTTTCTTTATGCATTTATATTTTATTATTCATCTATATCAGAGTGACTAGTCGTTATTAATGGTCTATATATATATATATATATATATATATATATATATATATATATATAGACTCTAATATAATGTGTTAGATATATGAGGACCTTGATTAATATCTTGGGTAAATTTGGAGAAAAATGCAAGGTAACACCACAAATCACGGCAGAAGTTCCACTAAATGTTGAAGATAATAGAAATATATAATTAAAGCAAGCAGAAAATAAACACGTGATGTTTCTTTAGTGCTGCAGATATTGTATGTAGAATTTGAGAATATAATCTGATTAAAAGGAAGAAAAAAATGAACTATGTCATCCAGCCAAATATCTCCTATAAGTATCAAATTGAAGCAGTATATTAGCATGAGCTTCTGAAGCAATACAATGGGAAGCTAGAAAATCAAACTAAATATTAGAAGAAAGAAAAAGGCATTAACCTATTACTATATCAGATGGAGTTGGTGACTGGTTATTGATTGAACATAATATAGTTTCCACATGTTAAGCGGCTCTAGGACTGTTATGATGCATTACAAGATACTTTCATGGGCAACTTTACAAAACTAGAAGATAAATAAATGTACCACTCATGTATTTTAAAAGTATAATTTACTCTTTTTGATGATCAACGTACATGCTAAAATAATTAAATAAGAAAGGCTAAACTAGAAAGCACTAGAATATACAACACGAAGAATGACATTTACACATTTGTTGTAGTTATTACAGTTAAACTCAAATTCATGCATGACACCATATCTGCGCTTCTTAACTAAACCACATCAAAACTAAAGAGATAAATCCATAAATAGCATTACTTATACAACAGCTGGTGTTAGATATTCATATTCATGTTTTAGAGGCCGGTTACACATTATTTAAATAAAAAAATAATTGCAATACTGCTACGTAATTGATCTCTAATTGTCAATAAATCTTTTCTAGGGTTAAATCCCAAGATAGGCAGAATTTTTTCTTAGTCAACTCATTTACTAGCCAAGCTGTAATCTCGCAACCTTTGAGATAAATATTTGCATTCTTCATACTAGCTTTTTATAACACATACAAACAATCTCATATAACACTCATGCAGTAATATCATCATATTGATGAGAAAATAACCTTTGAAAAAACAATGTTGTTCAATTGTCCTATAATATGTAAATGATGGATCTAATAAATATGTTAAGAACATGTCGGTGTGAGAATTTATTTCAACAACAAATCATTTTTAATTCCGTATTCCCTACGAGAGGATAGGGAAAACAAAAATTAAGGATAGTGAATAGAATTAATTTAATTTATTGCCATTAAATGTCCAGCATAACCAACTTACTCTCTCAGCATTGAACTTCAATGAGATAGACTTGTAAGGGCACACCTATGTCATGTTTGTCCTTTCAAATTTCAGTACTAACAAATTCTACTAAAGCACTTGGCTTTAAGAATAAGGGATAATACAAGATTGTAGGACAACAACTCGTCATCAACTTCAACTCAAGCATAAAAACTAGAGGGATTGGAGGAGAAAGTATAATTAGTTAATTAGTTAATATAAATTAAAGTGAAGAGAAAAATATAACTTTTACATGGAAAATACTAAAATGATATTAGATTTATACATTTATATTTATACTCACCAGATGTGCATATGCTTAGATAGTTATTACTTATTAGATATAATATTGTTCCCCTTTATTAAGAAAAAGAAATACTAACTATATTAAATGCAGCAATTTCAGACAAAAAAAGTCACATACACTGATACACAGTGGTAATTAAGCTGATGATGAAATAAAAACCCTTTATTGCTTTCCAAATGCAAACTTATTTGTTTTAGAGTAAACAAATAGTGTTTATTTGTTTTTGGTGCAACACACTGGAAGCTTACATTCTGTCCTTGCTTCATTGGACTTAAGATGATGTTGTCATAAGAACTTCATTTCAGGACAATCAAGTACTGATGCTAACACATCTTGGTCAACAACTCACATACATAGATATAGCCAGACTTTAAAGGAAAAAATAACAAGAAAGCCAAAAAAAAAAAAAAAAAAACTATAATACAAAGAAATTAAACAAAAATCAGGCCAGTTAAAAAAAACAGATCTATTAGCCTTGTTGATTAATAAAAAATCCATGGAGGAAAAAAAATAACATAAAATTAAGCAAAAATCCCTAAAACCAGCAGGAGAAAAAGAAAAAAAAAAGGAAGGGAAATCAATCAACAAATCCGTACAAGAAAACAAAACATCACACATATTTTCCAGATTATGATCTACATCTCACAACCTTACATTCAAAAGATCATATCAAAGTTGAAAGATTGATTAATTACTTCAACTCCAGCTCATAGGAAAAAAGAAATATGAAACTTCTCAAGCCAGTAGAACTTACAAAATCCACAAACTCACGCACTAAGAAATAAGATTCAAGAAGTCATGTGGAGAAATAATAAAACAGCAAAAAAGGGTATTCTTTTTTTCCAAAAAAAAATAGTCATCTCAAATCTCAAATATTTTAATCAAAGGAGAGCCAAGCAAGTAGATCTTAAATATATTCACACACATAGATATATAAAACAAAGATTAGAGAAACTCATTCGAATTTTTATATGATTATGAGTGCAAATAATTAAAACAAAGAAAAACAACACATACCTGTTGGTGCTACAGAATTCATAAAGCTTCCCACGGGTAGAGAATATGATAAGGGCAACCTCAGCGTCACAGAGAACAGAAAGCTCATAGGCTTTCTTGAGAAGCCCATTTCTCCTCTTTGCAAACGTTACCTGCCTGTTTATCTTGTTCTCTATCCTTTTCAGTTCCACTCTTCCCCTCCCCATAATATTTCTACACCTAATTATTATCAAATACTAATATTATTATATATTGCCTTATATCTTCCTTATTCAAAACATTTTCCCTTTTTCCTTATTTCTTTGTTTCTTTCTTCTTTTATACGTACAGTTTCTATTTTTTTTCTTCTCTCTTAGGTACCTGTTGAAACTTCTTTCCTGGGTCAGTACTCTACTAAACCCAAATTTGTGAAAAACAAGAGAGGGTTCTGGAGTAGCTCAAAACACTCTTGGAACCCTAGAGAGAGAGGAAAAAATTTGAAGAGAGAGAAAGAGAACAAAGCAAACATCATCAACAACAACACAGTTGTGTTTATCTAACTTGGCTTTTTTATCCTCAGATGTTCACTTTTTTTCTTTTTCTTTTTTCTCTTTGTTCCAATCTCCACCATAAAATGGAGTGCATCTTACTAGGGTTAGTCTGAGTTTCCTGTTTCATACAAGTTTCTTTTTATCATGCTTTACTCGGTTAAGGTATTTTTGGCAAAAAATATTTTCCTTTTCTCACTTATAGCGCGTGTGAAACACGCTGAGCATAACCTACTGGCTTGTCGGACGCGTCTTATACACGGGCGCGTGGAGACAGCTGTCTTTAAATGTGGATGATATTAGAAAAATCTGTCATTTTTTTCCACTGTGTTCACGTAAGTAGAGCACCGCAAGAACGTCGTCAGTTACCTTAAACTGGACCCCACGTGTCACTTTATCACTGGCTTTCATTTTCTAGCATGCAAAACGGGAATTTAGTCTTTCAGATAGGCATGGATAATAATAGTATTAAGGTTACATTAGTACTATTCAGAATTTACTAATTTAGATCGATCCATATATTATAATTTTATTGAGTTTTAAGATAAATCTCTAATTTAAAAGCTTTTGACAGAGTTCTTATATTTTTTTCAAAATTTTAATTAGATCCCTGTTCATTAAATATCATTATTTTTATAAGGAGCAAGTTAAGGGAGGTTTTTTTTATATTCAAAATATTATAAAAATTTATACTATGGATCAATTAAAAATCTGTTATAAATAATTTTAAAATAATTATTATAAAAATTTAAAGTAAATTATCATACATAAAAAAAATTTAAATAATTAATAGTATAAAGCATTTTATTATATTGTTATTATTTACTTAGTGTAGAAACTTAGTAAAACTTTCTCTAAAAAAAAAAGAAACTTCATAAAACTATAAAGATGTACACGACAATATATAATTTAGTGTTGTTTATGTTCATTCACCTTTTATGAGGAAAATTTGTTATTGTTTGTGGTGATCATGAGGACAATTTTATATTAAAATGATCGATGTTCGGGAAAAAAATAAAACCTAATATTGATATTACTTCCTTAAAAAAATACTGATATTACTAATTCTTGAGAAATAAATCAAGCTAGTAATTAATAGTTTGTGTGAAACAGAGAATCCAGAGGGAAAATGCAATTTATTATAGCTTGAAATGTTACAGCTTGTTTGAGAACGCGTTCCACTCAGCTAAATTCACCTTTATAATTTATATGCCAAAATCAAATTTGAATCATTTTGTATTCGAATTCCGAATACACACACTTATCTTAATCAATAGTCTTTTTTTACCAAAAAAAAATAATTTAATCAATAGTCAAGTTGAAATTAGAATAAAAAAAAGTCTGTGCTAAATTGTTTTTTTTTTAGGATCCGGTAAATTGTAAAAGATTGGAATCTAAATGGGAAATTATATCATTATGTTGTCAGGAATGTCAGCAGTAAGATGTGTCACTCAATAGTCAGATGGAGAATGGCCAGCTCCTATACCAAACCCCTTCATCAAATGTGAAACGAATATCTTATTTGTAGATGTATTAATTTAATTTATAACATTCTTTATATTATTTTTAATTATAAGACTCTTTTAATTAATTATATTTCTAAAAAAGTAATTAATTTAATTAATTATATGAAATTTATCAATTATATTATATTTTTTTTATTTTTTATCCACTTAATTACTTTTTTTAATATTTTAAGAGAAAATAATTAAGTAAGAGTATGTTGGAGAAAAAATAATTAATAATCTAAAAATTAGAAAATGATCTTATAAAATGAAATAAATAAATTTATGAACATGATCTTATAATTAAGGATGGAACAAGTAATTTTTTATTTATTTCTTTCAATGATAAAAAAATTTAATGAATATACACTTGTCAAACAATTTTATAAAAATCATTTTTATAAAACCTTTTGAAGTAACTGTTTTGAAAATTAGTAAATTTATTCAGAATCAGTCCAAAGTTAAAGTAACTAAAACTCAAATTTTAAACTCGATAACAAAAAAATTATTTGTTATTAAGTTTTATAAAGTAAAAAAAATCTTGTATGTTAATAAAAGGACCACATATATTAAGGAAAAAAACTAACATATAACTTTCATTTAAAGAATAAAACTTCTCTTAAAATCTATGTTAGGTTTCATTTACGTTATATCAACTCCGAATTTATCATATATAATACCTTATAAATAGTTAGTAAAGTCAATACATATATAACTTCTACATTATCAGGAATGGATCCAAGGGAGGCAAGCACAGAATCCTTTATGTATATTGTAACGACCCGTATGTATCCGGTTCATTAACATTATCTTATGGTTGTTAAGCGCAGCAATTATCATAGATAATTAAAATGGAAGCAGTGAACAAAATGACGTCATCAAACGTCATTAACATCATCGACTATACATTATATATAGTGAATTCTCATAATATACAAAGTATATATCTCAAAATTGTACATATCCCTCATCAGATACAAAAACAAAGGCATAAAACCGAAATAGAGCCAACATGCTCTTCAACACTATATCTAAGGTTCTCATAGAACCTATCCCTGCTCGGACCTCTTGCCCTGGGATCTATCAGCTGCTCCCTGAGCATCACCTGCAAAACATAATCCCCAACAAGGGTGAGATAACAATCTCAGTAAACTCAGGGTCCTTGGAGGTCTTTCCTCACCCTGGTTCACTTTCATGCACATAATATAAAAATTGGCATTACAAACTAGCCATCACAGTTATCAAGTCCTATTACCACATGTACATAGCATACCTACATATATATCAATGCCTGAGGAGGCTTCATCCATTTACATGGGCACCTCTCACATCAAGACCTACTAATCATGCCTGAGGAGACTTCATCCATTTATATGGGCACATCCCACATCAGGGCTTTCTTTCTTTGCTTGAGGAGGCTTCATCCATCTATGTGGGCACATCTCACATCAGGACTTATATATATAGACTATTAAATTCAATTCTACTGGCCAGAAAATCTAATCAAGCACATAACAACACTATCACAGTGTTCAGCTCATCATATACATGTTTCCATAAACAGTAACACACAATTTCAATATACATGCATCAAGATATACAATAACCATAACTCCCTCAAAGTATGGTTGAACACAACAGTGGGAAACACTCCTAAGAACAAAGAGCTTACCTGCTCTCAGCGCTACACCGGCTCTCCCGGCTTCGTGGTCACAACCATCAGCAATATCATTATCTTGCCCTACATAAGGCATACAAACAATCAATCAATAACGGTTCTCAACCGTTAGAATGAAAGGAAACGCTATTTCTTTCCATTACAACCTCTAAGTTCTCTATCTTAGGGTTATCAGAGCTAACCACCTTATAGGCGATTCACAGACCCTCAACAGGACCTATCTTGGTCCAACCAAGATCTTAGAGTCCCCTAGACTCTGCATAAGTTCAATTCAATGCTCTAATCATACCATATTCCAACAATTAATCAACTTGACTAAAACAGTTATTTCAATACGCTTTCACCGTTTATTTAGCCTCCTGAACAACTTTTGTAAAGGCACTTAGGCTCATATCTATCATAACACCTTCCATTTCATCAACATTCTTCCTACTCATACATAACTCAGAGTCAAACCCAAACTTCATCAAAAATCATGATTCAAGGTTCAATATTCATCAGAACAACCTCCTGATCATACTTTTCTAAAGAATCCAAGCCTAATTCCAGCCCTAACACAATTTAGTTACTATTCATCCCAAGAACCATTTCACAAATCAATCGGTAAAACTTGAGTTTCTTACCTCTAAACTGTCGAGGAAGGCTGGAGGATCACTTCTCTAAGCTCTGGCGTCCTTGAATCGCCTTCTTTCTCCTCCAAAACCCAGTTTTCAAAGTTCCCAAGGGAACGAGATTTCTCCTTTTTATGGTTTTCTCTAAGGATTGAAGCTGGAATCTAACTCATAGAAGGGTTCTAATCAAGTTTCTAGTTGGATAGGAAGTGTTTAGATGAAGTATGATGAAGATATGGAGCTTCTCAAGTCATCAATGGCAGAAATCACAAGGAAGAAGAAGGAAAATGGTTTTTCCTTTCCTCAAAATGCAAAATGGCCCAGAACGTGCTCTGGCGTGATCAGCACCAGATTCTAGAGAAAAAGTGCTTTCTGGAGCACTTCTGGCGCTAACCGCGCCAAAATCTAGAGAAAATGTGTTTTCTGGGGTGTTCCTGGCGCTAACAGCGCCACAACTGGTGCTAATCGCGCCACAATTCAAATCCTAGCGCTAACGACGCCGTCCCTGGCGCTAATCGCGCCAAATAAAATAATATTTTTTTTTTTGCAAAACATGGTTATTATATTCACCCCACCTTTTTAAGAATTTTGACCGCAAAATTCGAGTTCATACCTGTCAAGCAACTCAGAGTACAGCTGTAGAAGTTCCTATTCCCGCTCCCAAGTTGCTTTCTCAGGTGTCCTCCCTTCCCCTAGACTTTGACTATAGGAATGATCCTACTCCGGATCTTCTTTTCCATCCTATCCAGAATCCGTATGGGCCATGTCGAACAAGTCAAATTCTCCCTAATCTGAACGGTGTCAGGCTCTACCAAGTGCGAAGGATCTGACACATACCTCCTCAGTTGTGACACGTGGAAAACATCATGCAGCCCTGACAATTGGGGAGGCAAAGCTAGCGTGTAGGCCACTGGTCCTATTCTCTGAAGAATCTGGTAAGGACCAATGAACCTAGGACTGAGCTGTTGATTTCAATTGAAGACAAGCATCAATGAACAAGATTCAAGCTTCAAGGAGTTTTGAGCTTTCAACATGACCAAAGGCTAAAGAATCATGGGAAGCTTTGAAGAACTAATTTGATTAATTGTAAAAGGGAGTTATGATCTGATAATCCAAGTATGCATTTCATGTCATTCATTATTCATACATCTAGGATTTTTAGATTACATGAATTGATCAAAGGCAGCACAGAAAAGGTTAATAATTTTAGGAAAAACCAAGTTTTACTGAAGTAATCGATTACATACTTATGGGAATCGATTATTTTGTTCTTCGTGCCTTTGAAAAATAAATCAAGAATAAGGTAATCATTATAGATTGAATTAATCGATTACTTAGGCTAAAACATGAAAAATGCATCATTCGGTCTTAATCGATTACAACATTTGGTAATCGATTACAAGCCTGCCTTGAAAAAGCCTGACCTGCTGGAGTAATCGATTACATATCGGTTTAATCGATTACATAGTTCAAATCAGAAAATAGGGTCACTCGGGCTTAATCGATTA
>PYAF01003085.1:286594-297280 GCA_007407185.1 Glycine tomentella
TAGTTTTTGCTGAGTAGGGTTCTTGGCAAGGGGTTTGGTCTCTAAGAGTCTAATAGGGTTTTAGACTTCTGAACTTTATCTAGGGTTGATAAAGAGAGACTTGTTTAATTGCTTGTAAGAATATTTTGCAATAGTGGAACTCTACTCTAGTGTTGAGTAGAAGAAACTGGATGTAGCCTCATAGGTTTTGAGGTGAACCGATATAAATCATTTGTCTTGATTCATTTTATATTTTCGGTTATTCTAGGAATTAATTCTGTTGTGTGAATTTGTCTGGGTGGTGTTTCAAGTCTTGGATTGATCATTGGATAAAGTTTGTTCAAGTATTTTTGTGATAAAGATCCAAAGGGCCATAAACTCTGATTTGTTTGAAAAACTCTGTTTGATCATTGAGAAAATTTTATTTTACTAAGACTAACCAATTCACCCCCCCTTTTGGTTAATTGAGAAGTGTTCCTTATTTCCACATGAGCTTCCTCACACCCAAAGCCCGTCCAACACCAGTGACTGGAGACAGCCTCAGAAACACATGGTCGCCCTCATCAAACTGCAGCGGCCTGTGTTTATGATCATAATAACTTTTCTGTTGACTCTGAGCCTTCAACAACTTATCTCTAATTAGACGGATCTGCTCAGTGGTCTCCTAAACCATCTCAGGTCCAAGAAGCTGTCTCTCACCCACCTCAGTCCAACAAACAGGAGTCCTGCACCTCCGGCCATACAATGCCTCATAAGGTGATATACCCAAACTAGCATGAAAACTATTATTGTACGAGAACTCCACCCGAGGTAGGTATCGATCCCATCTAGTACCTTGCTCCAATGCACAAGCTCTCAACATATCCTCCAGAGTCTGGATAGTCCTCTCTGTCTGACCATCGGTCTGGGGATGATAAGTTGTACTAAGCCTCAGCTGACTCCCAAAAGCCTCCTGAAGCGCACTCCAAAATCTAGAAGTGAACTTCAGATCTTTGTTGCTAACAATACTCTCTGGGACACCATGCAGTCTGACAATCTCCCTGACATATAGCTGAGCCAACCTCTCTGTAGTATAGTCAGTCCGAACAGGTAAGAAATGAGCAGACTTGGTCAGCCTATCAACAATTACCCAGATGGAGTCACATCCAGTCTGAGTCCTCGGTAGTCCAACTACAAAATCCATGGAAATGCTATCCTATTTCCACTCTGGAATCTGCAACGGCTGCAGTAGGCCTGACGGTCTCTGATGCTCAATCTTCACCTTCTGACATACCAGACATTTAGTCACATACTCAGCTATGTCCTTCTTCATCCCTGGCCACCAGAACTTCCTCTTAAGGTCTTGATACATCTTGGTGGCACCTGGATGAATGCTAAACTGGCCCTTATGAGCCTCAGATAAAACTGCATCCACCAGCTCTCCCTTAGGCACGATGATTCGATCTTGGTACAACACCAAGTCATGAGTCTCCCAAGAAACATCGTGTTGACCAATCATGGCCCTCACATCATCATCCTGCTTCTGGGCCTCCCGGATCCTCTGAATCAACTCATTACCAATCTTGGTCTCTCTCAACTCAAGACCACTAGCACCCTCTGTCACAATCAGGTGCATATCTCTAAACTGCTCAATTAACTCACAGTCTGAGATCATCATGCATGCAATACTCACATGCTTCCTGCTCAAGGCATCAGCAACTACATTCACCTTGCCGGGATGATATTTCAACTCAAAGTCTTAATCTTTGAGGAATTCCATCCACCGTCTGTGCCTCATATTCAACTCCTTCTGATAAAAAAGATACTTGAGGCTCTTGTGGTCACTGAACACCACCAACTTAGCGCCATACAAGTAATGCCTCCATACCTTTAAAGCAAACACAATAACTGCAAGCTCTAAATCATGTGTAGGATAATTCTCTTCATGTGGCTTCAACTGCCTAGATGCATAAGCAACCACTCTCTTTTCCTGCATCAGCACACACCCAAGTCCCTACTTGGAAGCATCACAATAAACCTCAAAACAACCCTCAGGATCAAGAAGAGTCAATACTTGAGCTGTGGTCAACTTCTCCTTTAATCTCAGGAAACACTCCTCACATTCATGAGTCCAAACAAATGGGTTACCTTTCCTGGTAAGGTGGGTCAAAGGTAACACCATCTGCGAGACCCCCTAAATAAACCTCCGATAGTAACCTGCTAGACCAAGGAAACTACGGACCTCTGAAACATTCTTGGGCCTCTCCCAAGACATCACAGCCTCTATCTTACTGGGATCAACTGCTACCCCAGCTGTAGAAATCACATGGCCCAGGAATTTCACCTCTGAGAGCCAAAACTCACATTTAGACAACTTAGTATACAGCTGATTATTTCTCAATGTCTACAGAACAATCCTGAGGTGCTCGGCATGCTCCGCCTCCGTTCTGGAGTAGATCAGTATATCATCAATAAACACCACCACAAACTGATCTAGGAATGGTCTGAATACTCTGTTCATATAGTCCATGAACACTGCAGGGGCATTCGTCAAACCAAAGGGAATGACTTGATACTCATAATGACCATATCTTGACCTGAAGGCAGTCTTCGGTATATCCTCAAATTTAATCCGAATCTGGTGATATCTGGATCGCATATCTATCTTGGAGAATACACAGGCACCCCTCAACTGATCAAGCAAATCATCAATTCGAGGCAAAGGATACTTATTCTTTATAGTAACCTTATTCAGCTGCCTGTAATCCACACATAACCACATACTTCTGTCCTTCTTCTTCACAAAAAGAACCGGTGCTCTCCACGGTGACACACTCGGTCTAATAAACCCCTTGGACAACAAGTCCTCAATTTGCATCTTCAGCTCCTTTAACTCTAAAGGAGACATGTAGTAAGGAGCTATGGATATGGGTTCCACACCTGGAACCAAGTCAATGGAGAATTCAATCCCCCTATCCGGCGAAAGCTATGTAATCTCATCTGGAAAAACATCAACAAACTCACTCACCACCAGAATCTCTGACATATCCAACCCCTGTCTCTCATCTGCTGCACTCAGCAACAGATAGCCCTGAGCTCCTCTCTTTATTTCCTTGCGAACTTGCAAGACCGAGAGAAATGAAATGGAACTCGAGCTGACTCCATCTGAAGGTACTACAACCTTCTTATGACAACAATCTAGCATGATGCCATACTTGGCCAACCAATCCATACCCAAAATAATCTCAAGGATAGGCATTGCAAGGCAAAACAGATCAACAACATATTCCCTACCCTCAAACTGAAAGTGCACATCTTTGCAGCACATATCCACTCTATACTGCTCCTTAGAGGCGGTGGTAACCTCCACAGGAGAAGAAAGTCTGAACATTGGCAAGTTCATTCCTAGAGCAGTGCGATCACTAATAAAAGAGTAAGTAGCTCCAGAGTCAAACAAGACTCTCACATCAAACACATCAATCAAAATAGTACCTCTGATCAAGTAAGGAGCTTTGGCTGCCTCTCTAACATCCACTGTGTAGACTCGTCCCATGGGAGGTGCTACTAAAATTACTAGTGTAGCTACCGCTCGGCCGCCTGCCTGTGGACACTCCCGAGCATAGTGGCTATGCTTGCCACATCTGTAACACACCAACTGACAAGTGGAACACACTCCCCAATGATTCTTCCCACAAGTAGCACACTTGGGACGTGTACCTGGTCTCTGTGGTACTCCTCTCTGACTGGGGCCCTTCTTAAATCTGTCTGCTAGAGAAGAAACCCCCAAGTCTTTGCCCTTGCCCTTCCCAGTAGGGCCTAATCCACTGGATCTCCTCACCTCCTGTCTCTCAGAGGTAATAGGCTGGCTGCCACTGTGCCTCCTAATCATATCCTCCACCTGGCGGCACTGTCTCACTAGGCTGCCCAAGTCTCGAGATCCACTACCAGCTATCTTCTCCTCAATATTCTCTCTAAGTCCTCTCTGGAACTTAGCAGCAAGAACCTCTGCATCAGGTAGAGCCCTCCTGAAATGTGCATACTTAGCCAACTCATTAAACTTGGCTAAATATTCGTCCACTGACATCTTCCCCTGAATAATCAAACTAGGCCTTCTTCTGCTCTCTGGCATCTCTAGGAAAGTATCTGTTCAAGAACTGGGCCTCAAAAACCTGCCAGGTGATAACCTCATCCTGGCCTCTCAACAGCTGTGAAGTGGTAACCCACCACTCATGAGCATCTCCCTGAAGCATGTATGTAGCATAGATAAGTCTCTAATGGTCTAAACATTCCATCGCGATAAAGATCTTCTCTAAGGCTTGCAACCATCTAACAGCAGCAATGAGATCATACTCCCCATGAAAAGCTGGAGGGTCATGCTTACGAAAAGCAATGAGCATCTTCCCTCTAGCAGTTGTATCCTCCTCAACATCAACTTGGGACAACCTGTCCCCTCTGTGGAGGCTAGGCCCCTCAGAATGATGGCTATTTCCACCCTGGTGGCAACTACCCTCGCCCTCAGGGGTATGATGTGAAGAAGATACTCTATCCTCTCTACGTAGAGACCTCAACTCTGCCATCAGCTCCTCATTAACTTTCAGCAAGGCCTCATTAGCCTGTCTGTTTGCAGCAATCTCCTGCTGCATAGCTGCCAAAGCAGCTGTCACTGGGTCGGGTTGTCCATCTGCACCCGTCGTCTCACTATTGTTTTGGGTCCTCACCATGGCACTGCACATGTCACATAACAAGGTGAGTTGATCAGGCTCACACTCAATGATCACACATGCAATAGTCATAATGAACACCTAGACCATTAGTGAACAACACACAATTCACCATACATAATGCTTCCCTATAAAACTGCTCTGATACCATAAAATGTAACGACTCGTATGCATCTGGTTTATTAACATTATCTTATGGTTGTTAAGCACAACAATTATCATAGATAATTAAAATGGAAGCAGTGAACAAAATGACGTCATCAAACGTCATTAACATCATCGACTGTACATTATATATAGTGAATTCTCATAATATACAAAGTATATATCTCAAAACTGTACATATCCCTCATCGGATACAAAAACATAGGTATAAAACAAAAATAAAGCCAACATGCTCTTCAACACTATGCCTAAGGTTCTCATAGAACCTATCTCTGCTCGGGCCTCTTGTCCTGGGATCTATCAGCCGCTCCCTGAGCATCACCTGCAAAACATAATCCCCAACAGGGGTGAGATAACAATCTCAGTAAACTCAGGGTCCTTAGAGGTGTTTCCTCACCCTGGTTCACTTTCATGCACATAATATAAAAATTGGCATTGCAAACTAGCCATCACAATTATCAAGTCCTATTACCACATGTACATAGCATACCTACATATATATCAATGCCTGAGGAGGCTTCATCCATTTACATGGGCACCTCTCACATCAGGACCTACTAATCATGCCTGAGGAGGCTTCATCCATTTATATGGGCACATCCCACATCAGGGCTTTCTTTCTCTGCCTAAGGAGGCTTCATCCATCTATGTGGGCACATCTCACATCAGGACTTATATATATAGACTATTAAATTCAATTCTACTGGTCAGAGAATCTAATCAAGCACATAACAACACTATCACAGTGTTCAGCTCATCATATACATGTTTCCATAAATAGTAACACACAATTTCAATATACATGCATCAAGATATACAATAACCATAACTCCCTCGGAGTACGGTGGAACACAACAGTGGGAAACACTCTCAAGAACAAAGAGCTTACCTGCTCTCAGCGCTACACCGGCTCTCCCGGCTTCTTGGTCACAACCACCAGCAATATCACTATCACGCCCTACATAAGGCATACAAACAATCAATCAATAACGGTTCTCAACTGTTAGAATGAAAGGAAACACTATTCCTTTCCATTAAAACCTCTAAGTTCTATATCTTAGGGTTATCAGAGCTAACCACCTTATGGCGATTCACAGACCCTCAACAGGACCTATCTTGGTCCAACCAAGATCTTAGAGTCCCCTAGACTCTGCATAAGTTCAATTCAATGCTCTAATCATACCATATTCCAACAATTAACCAACTTGACTAAAATAGTTATTTCAATATGCTTTCACCGTTTATTTAGCCTCTTGAACAACTTTTATAAAGGCACTTAGGCTTATATCTATCATAACACCTTCCATTTCATCAACATTCTTCCTAGTCATACATAACTCAGAGTCAAACCCAAACTTCATCAAAAATCATGATTCAAGGTTCAATGTTCATCAAAACAACCTCCTGATCATACTTTTCTAAAGAATCCAACCCTAATTTCAGTCCTAACACAATTTGGTTACTATTCATCCGAAGAACCATTTCACAAATCAATCGGTAAAACTTGAGTTTCTTACCTCTAAACTGTCAAGGAAGGCTGGAGGATCACTTCTTTAAGCTCTGGCATCCTTGAATCGCCTTCTTTCTCCTCCAAAACTTAGTTTTCAAAGTTCCCTAGGGAACGAGATTCTTCATTTTATGGTTTTCTCTAAGGATTGAAGCTGAAATCTAACTCATAGAAGGGTTCTAATCAAGTTTCTAGTTGGATAGGAAGTGTTTAGATGAAGTATGATGAAGATATGGAGCTTCTCAAGTCATCAATGGTACAAATCACAAGGAAGAAGAAGGAAAATGGTTTTTCCTTTCCCCAAAACGCGAAATGGCCCTTTATAATGGCCCAGAACGTGCTCTGGCGCTGATCGCGCCAGATTCTAGAGAAAAAGTGTTTTCTGGTGCACTTCTGGCGCTATCTGTGCCAAAATCTGTTGATTTGAAGGGGAGCTAAATGAAGATCAAGTAAAGATTCAAGCAAGATTCAAGACTTGGATGTTTTGGCTTTCAACATGGCTCAAGCTTTGAAGAAATAATGTTTTTGATTTAAATGTAAAAGGTCTGAAAGCATCGTGATGATCCAATATTTGATTACATATCATTCATACATTAATTAAGCATTGCATCATATAGAAGCTAAGTAATTGGTTTGAAACTTAGGAAAAAGCTAGGTGTTTTCTAAAAGATAGTATATAGTCTTTTTAATCGATTACTGGCTTATCATAATCGATTATTTTGTTCATGAGCTTTCTGGAAAATCAAACATAAACACTTTAATCGATTATTGCATCAACTTAATTGATTACATGAAATATCGCATACATAGAAATTGGCCTTGTGACTGCTTTAATCGATTACCATGATATTGGAATCGATTACCTACTTAGTTGGAAAATACTGTCACTCTGGCTTAATCGATTACCACTTACTGTAATCAATTATTTTAGTACATTCATGTTTTTGCATCACGCTGCTTTAATCAATTACCAATGGATGAAATCGATTATCCTTCACAAACATGATTCCAGCATAGGACTGCTTTAATCGATTACACATAAATGTAATCGATTACATTTCATTATCAGGATTTTAGCTTAGTCTGCTTTAATTTGAGATGTCTATGATGGGAGAGTTGACATTCTTCCTAGGATTACAAGTCAAGCAATTGAAAAATGGAACTTTCCTTAATCAATCAAAATATTGCCTTGAAGTAATCAAGAAGTTTGAAATGGACAAATGCAAAGATGCAGCAACACCTATGGCCACCTCAACTTATCTTGATTCAGATGAAAAAGGAAAGAAAGTAGATGAATCCAAGTATAGAGGAATGATTGGTTCATTACTCTATCTTACAGCCAGCATACCAAATATAATGCTAAAAGTGTCTGCTTGTGTGCAAGATACCAATCCAACCCAAAAGAGTCTCATCTCTCAGCTGTAAAAAGGATCATCAAATATCTCAAAGCAACACCCAAAGTTGGGCTTTGGTATCCTAATGATGCATCAATTAATATCATTGGCTATTCTGACTCAGATTTTGTAGGTTGTAAGCTTGATAGGAAAAGCACTAGTGGAACTTGTCATCTCCTTGGAAGTTCACTTATTTCTTGGCATTGCAAGAAGCAAGCTTGTGTAGCTTTATCTACTGCAGAAGCTGAGTATATATCAGCTGGTAGTTGTTATGCACAAAGTATTTGGCTCAAGCAACAATTACAAGACTATGGAGTAGAGTTAAAGGAGATCCCACTGCTGTGTGACAACACAAGTGCGATTAATATTTCAAAGAATCCTGTAATGCATTCAAGAACCAAACACATAGAGATTAGACATCATTTTATAAGAGATCATGTGTAAAAAGGTAACATAAAGGTAGAATTTATTGATACACATCATCAACTTGCTGACATATTTACAAAACCTCTGCCTAAGGATAGATTTTACACTCTTAGAAATATGCTAGGAATCCTTGATGAACATAATATATACTAGCATGAATGTGATATATTTCATATGCAACTTTGAAATTCCTACTTATCATTATCATAGTTGAAACAATATAACAGACTGTACTACCATAATTACTCTGATTCAATATTTTAAAAGCTGTGATATTTGTAATATGCTTTGTATCTTAGACTTAAAAGCTATATCATTTGTTAAATGCTCTGTTTTGTGCAACTCGTGCTGAAATAATCGATTAGGGCTCGGAATAATCGATTAAATTCATTAAACCTGGTTTTAGATGTAAAAACTTGAATTATATAATCGGTTACACAAGACTTGTAATCTATTACGCTTCACAAATCACAAATATGTGTCGCTCTGAAATAATCGATTACCTGTCGGGATAATCGATTATGGCATAGTAGATTCAACTTGAAAACTTAAGGAGTGCTGGAATAATCGATTACCATAGAGGTTAATCGATTAAAATGTTCATACTCAAGTTTTAAAAGTCTACCATGGCCAAATAATCGATTACATTAGCATTATGATCGATTACTTTTTATCTTCAACCTCTGGCCAACTACATAGTAATCGATTACACTATGGAATAATCGATTACACTGTATAATCTCTATTTTGATTGCTCTGGAATAATCGATTACATAGCGATATTATCAATTATTAAGGTTGTTATCTGAATTTTTGAAAGTTTTCATGTGCTGATAAAACTGCCCAATCAGTTTCTCCACAACTCCTAATGCATTTAAATCGTCTCAACAGTTATAAATTTTTTTTTGGTTAAACAACCTAATCATCTCTATAAATAGTCATAAACATTCTTAGGAACATCAATTATTAAGAAACATATTTGCAATAGTGGAACTCTACTCTAGTATTGAGTGGAAGAAACTGGATGTAGCCTCATAGGTTTTGAGGTGAACCAGTATAAATCTTGTCTCTTGATTTATATTCTGCAGTTTATATCATATCTTGTGTGAATTATATCTTGTGTGTTGTGAATTCTTCTTTGAAAGTTTATTCTTTAGGCATAACAAATATTGGATTGATTTTGGATAAAATTTTCAATTGGTTTTGTGATAAAGATCCAAAGGGCATTAAACTCTGATTTCAAACTCTGATATTGTTAAAAGAAAATTTTATTTTACCAAGGTTAACCAATTCACCCCCTCTTGGTTAAGTGTGAATGTTTCTTATTTTCCACAAAATCCAAAGAAAATGTGTTTTCTGGGGCGTTCCTGACGCTAACAGCGCCACAACTGGCGCTAATTGCGCCACAATTCAAATCCTAGCGCTAATGGTGTCGTCTCTGGCACTAATCGCGCCAAATAAAATATTTTTTTTTGTTGCAAAACATGGTTATTATATATATATGACTCTTCTTTCTTTAGGATCCTTTGTGTACATGTGATTATATAAAAGAAAAAAAGTTTAAAATAAAAAATATTAATAAAAGGAAATATATAAGAAAAATATGTTTTTAGTTTATATTTGCTTAAAATTTTCCTAGTTCATATCTCTAATTTTATTCAAAAAACTAGTAATAAATATTTTTTAAATTTATTATTATTAAATAATGATTTATTAAAACTTAAATATTTAAATAATTATGTAAAAAAAAAATGGATCTCCCCTTTCATACATTTCTGGATCCGTTACTGTACGTAATACTAAATATGTAAGGTAGACATCTCTCTTTGATCTTCCAAGTTCTATCTCGGTCTCTTTTGATTTAACCAGGTTTTATAAACTTGTTATATTAATTTCTAAATAACTTACAGATGTTAGAAGAATTTACTGAATTCTTTCACGATTATATATGTTGAACAATTTTTTTTTTAATTCCGCTTATTATTCATGCGCTTGATCTTTTGATTGAAACCCGGAATGACTTCATTCATTTTTTATGAACAAAATGAATATATTAATATTGAGTAGTGTACTTCAAAATTACACAAGAGTAAAGGTACCTTATCTCTTTGTCTATTTAACCTATATATTAAATTATTAAGCCTTGAAGATATAAAGTTAGTTTGATGATTAAGAAAAAAATCATGATTTAATCTCTATTTTAACAACAATTAACAATTAATAATTAACATTGATAGTAAAATTATCAACCCCTTGCACCCAAGTTCGTATATGGTTCCCCAAAGTTGAAATCCTGAACCCCTGAACACAAGCAATATTATTCACCTTATGCTAAAGTAAATAATACAAAGACTAAACTATGCAATCATTCAATGAAATGGCTTCTCTTTCTTCTGCCAGATGCAGCCTAAATATGCCAAAACAGACATCATGTACAAGCTGTGGAAAATGTTAACCAAAAGAGGGACTATTGAAACAATTTTTTATTTTTTATTTCGCACATTATTCATGCGCT
>PYAF01003085.1:311598-326842 GCA_007407185.1 Glycine tomentella
TGAAATCTTGTAACTCTATTGTAATGGGTTTCTTTCAAGCATAGAGATAGTGTTTCTCTGGATTTTTCAACTGGGTAGAGTTCTCAGGTTGAAAGGGGTGTCTCTAAGGATCTAATAGTGTTTTAGATTGCTGAACTTTGTCTAGGGTTGACAAAGAGAGATTTGTAATTTTGCTTGTAAAGAATATTTTGCAATAGTGGAACTTCTCTCTAGTTTTGAGTGAAGAACTGGATGTAGCCTCATAGTGTTTGAGGTGAACCGGTATAAAATCTGTGTGTTTTTTAATTTTCTCAGTTTTACATGCTTATTACATTGTTTGTGAATCATATTCAAAGCACAGTTTGAGATACTATGTTTTCTGCATTCTTGAAAAGGGGAGTTGATTGAAAATTGATTTTTGGTATCAAAAGAATTTCTAATAAGTGATAAAGATCCTGTGGCTACTCTGATTTAAATTTTAATTGGGCAAAGTTTTTCAACCAATTCACCCCCCCTCTTGGTTGTTTTAAGTATTCATTTGTTTTTCAATTCTGATTACGTAATCGATTACATTGTTCTTGAAAAGTTTTCCAGAAAGCACCAAGAACAAAATAATCGATTATTTGCTTAACATAATCGATTAATCCAGTATGAAATATTATTTTTCCAAAAACTCTTGATTTATTTCAAAACTTTAAACAAACTATCAATGTCTTGTGAACTCTATTTCTTAAACTAATGAATGATATGAATGCAGTATGTTTGGATCACCAGAAACCCTTCTTCCTTTTACATTTGATCACAAGTTGTTCTTCAATGCTTCAAGGCATGTTGAAAGTTCAAAACCTTCCTTCTTGAATCAATCTATGTTTTGTGCTTCAAGCAGCTCCCCCTCAATTCAACATTTAATGCAAAATATAGTATCAATATAAGTTTTTTGTGAAAATAGTTCAAAATTCATTTTTTTAAAATTTATTATATTTTATAATCTTATATATGATCTTTTAAAATATAATATATAAGATTAAATTATATTTTCATGTAAACTAGAATATGTATATTTATATAAATTTTATTTTATATATTATATTTATCTTTTTAAATAATGTTTGTGATTTAGTTACACCATCTTTTTATCTTTTTACTATTATAATAAATAACAAGAATATCTTAATATAGATAACATATATTATCATCAAATAACATATTTTAAATATTTTATGAAATTATAATCTATATATAAGTTTATAAAAATATGCATTGAACTATTTCCGCATAAAACTTATACTAATATTATATTTTGCACCAAATACCCAAATGAGCACGTGAATATAGTGGTAAAGGAGTGTGTCACTTACTCCAAAGACCATGGTTTTAGTCCTTCCAGAAGCATGTTTTGTACTTTCTCTCTCCATCTCTCTAACACCCTGACTCACCCACACATAGTGTCTCTATTTCTTCTACACTAATTAGCTTGGTCTCTTTTTCTATGTATCTTCTCTCTCGTTCGTTTCATAGCTTTTATTTATTATCTTTTTTACGATCTTTCCATTGGTGGGAGAGAGAGAGATTGTTGGTTTATTATTTATGTATGCACCAAACATCTAACAATATTACCAAAAAAAAAATCTCACTCTCCTCCATTAGTCTCTTTTGTTAGGAATGAATAATCTATCCAAAAATTATTTTGAGAGAACATATTTTGTTAATACAGATGATTTTAATAGAAAAATAATCTTATAATTTTTTTTATCTTTTGAAGGAAAAATAATTTTATATTTTTAATAGAAAATAATTTGTTGACCAACAATGTGATAGAGATTTTAAATTCTTAAGAGAAAATAGTTCACTAACCAACAACAAAAGATTTAACCATAAAACATCACGATAAAATTTTTATGTGTATTAAGAAAAGAAAAAGAAAACAAAATGCCTTTATTTTAGTGTTCTAGTTCTATAATAATCAAAATTTAAAAATTAATTTTTGGATGATTGAATCTTAAATCCAAATTTTCACTTAGTTAGAGGTGTTTTTTTGGCAAAAATAGTTGACTATAGGAATTTTCTCAAGATTTCTTCTCTTAATGTTAAACGTTTTGACATATTGCGAGCCTTAATAAGATATTTCAATTAAAAGAGTATGATGGTTTGAAATTTATAGTTCAATTATCTTTTTTATAGTTATTTTAAGATATTTTTTGTCTATTTATAATTATTCATTTATTTTATATATGAGACTAATATTTTAGTCATAAAAATAATTGAGAAATTAAAAACGGACAAAAAATATCTTAAAAGAATTAAAAAATACAGACAAAAATTAGTGAACAACTAAAATTTGCATTTGAATAATTTAAAGTACTATAAACTTTGATGGAAAGATTTAAATTATCATTTAACTATAAAACATCACAATAAAAAATTTCATGTGTATTAAGAAAAGAAAAAGAAACTGGGAGGGAATCAACTCAAACTTACTCCACACTCTCGCCGTTGCTGATTGTAATCGTCGCATAGAGAAGAAATAAAGCGATGGAGATCGTTCATCCCCAGAATCGCAAAAGCTCGTTGTGCTCTTCCAATAATGCCGTTTCTGCTTCCACCATTCCCATCTATCGCTTTGCTTTCCCACTCGAAGTCAGGCTGGAGGATTTCGAGTCCTTCGCCATCGATGGCCTCCAAGGTCTATTTTCTTCATCTTTCTCCTTATATTGTCTTTTGTTTCTTCCAATTCAAGAGATCTGTTTTAGATTTCCTCTCTGTTCGTGCCCAGGGTTTCGATAATCTACTATGCTTTTAACTTTCATTTAATTTCATTTTTCTTTTACGTATCCAAGAAGAAGTTTCTCATAAACGATTCCTCAGAGAATTCAAAACATTTTTCAGCTCGTGAGGGGTTCTGCTTCGACTATTGGGTCCAATCGTTCTCTACTCTATGGTGAGTCCAATTTTCAATTTTTATCATGTGGGTTGTTTTTAATTTACTTTTTCATTGACCCCAATTGTGCATTTCTTTGCTTGAGCTAGATGTTGTGGCATTTGTGAATTGGGGTTTCAGTTTTGTAGTGTGTGCGTTTGTGTGTGTGTTTAGTTGGTGGAATTGAGGACAATGATGATGGAAAGTTTGAAGACAGTGAATTGATAGAAGCAGTTCAACTTTGTCTTCACCGAAGCAAATTTCCAACCCAATTGTATACAAGCTTGTTCGGGTAGATATTTAATTGTTCATTGGATTTTCTGTTCCTCATTGGAATTTGGATGGATATTCATGTTTTTAAGGCTTTTTAGTTTGATACTTTGATGGAAACAAATCAAGATGAAATGAAATGAGTGACCTTATTGTTTTTTTCCAGCATACCTGTACCATTTTAAGAGTTGTATGTCTGATATGATCTTTAGGTTGAAGGTGATGGGAAGTTAGTGCCTGCACAGATGATAAAGTAATAGAGGTAGGGGATTTTCTTGAGTATGAAAACAGTGAAATGCATGTTGTCACAAACACTGGAGAAAGTTTGGAATGCATATCAATTAAAAGATCATTTTCTGGGAAGCTTCGATTGGAGTGTTTGGAAGGTGCACACCCAATCTTTTAGTGTTACTATTGTTTCTCACTATGTTATCAATAGCGGTCAGAGCAGCGCGGAGCGGCCATGCACCGCTATGAAGGGTAGTGTAGCGGTGTGGTTCAAGGTAGCGGACGTTGCGCCCGCGACAGGTGGTTCGCGGCCGCGATTTGGTTATGTTCTTATGCGAGGCTGCGACCTTCGTTCACTCCGACGGTTCTACTTGCGAGGCTGCGACCTTCGTCTGTGAGGGGCGTTTGGGTCGAGTCAGGGAGACGAGGGGCGTTCGGGTCGCGCGGAGGGCCCTGCTGCGGAGGAAGACGAATCGTGTTCAGGGGAGGCTCGATGCGCAGAGGACGCTTCTGTCGAAGGAAAAGGCATAGGAACGGGTTTGGGTCAGTGAGAATGGGTAATGGGTCATGGTCAATAGGTGCTTTGACGTGTTCTCGTGGCAAATTTGAAAGACACATGCTGAGACAACGTTAAACAAAGGGTGGAAGTGAAGGCCAACGACACAGTGACGCACAGAGAAGAATCAACATGCAGATGCAGTGAACGTGCGCAGAGAGTTGAAGAAAAGCTTTGAAGAAGAAGAAGAGTACCCAGCACGTTTAAGCTATATTCTAGTGCTTTGAGCCTCTGAGTTAGTCCAGTTGTAATATTATATAATATTATATGATATGTGTTGTGAGTTGTTATTGTGTGATGGATTGGCTTTATGAGCTGGAGAGTACATTCCAGTGTTCCACTATATCAAAAGCCTTTTAAAATTTTAAAGTTTAAGCTATATTCACTATTCATTATATTATATTGTATTTTAAAATGGACTTGAGGTTGAGGTGTAGATGGCGACGACTTTTGCTTTCCAACGGGAATTGATTCAAGTCCATTTTATTTACCTTTGATAGGATTTTAACATTAGTAGTAATAATTATAAAATATATTTTGATAACTATTACTAATTTTTATTATATATTTAAATAACTATTACTATTTTAATAATTATTATTTTTTGTCAAATTCTGTTTTTTTTAAAACCAGGTTTGATATTCTCTGTTTCCTTCTTAGTTTTTTATTTCTGTTTTTTTCCTTTCTTAATACCAGGTTATTCATTTTCTTTGTTTTCTTGCCTTTTTTTTTTTGTCTTTATATTCTTAAAAGTTTTTATTGTTAATGATAATTAGTGGATGATTTTTTAGTTATATTTTTCTTTTTCAGCTTATATATTTATATTATAAATTTTTTAATACATATATAAAAATATTATAATAGCGATCATCCCACTATCTACTATCTCGCTATCCCAGTTTTGAGGGCAGTCGCTTCGCTCCGCTATCCGGAATTGATAACTATGATTTCTTAACGTGTTGAATGGCATGTCAAAGCATTTGTAGTAGTGGTTACATCGGACTATATCCTGAAATTTCTTGGTTTGGCTGTTTACAGCAGCTTTTCTCTGTAAGTTATGTATGACATCCATTTTTACAAAGATTTATTTTGGGGTCAATGATTTTTGTGTGTAAAGCTGTCGAAGGGTTGAGGCTTTGATTTTTGTGTGTAAAGCTGTCGAAGGGTTGAGGCTTTGTATCTCGGAGACATTAATTTTTGTCATTAAATGCATTCTTGTTATTATTTCGTGAAATTATTAGCTTGTTTGTAACTTTAAAGGGTATAATGTGTATTATCTAATTTAAAATGTTGATGAACTCTTTATGCTCTCGTTAGTTATATGGTCATAAATTTTATGTTTAGGCAAATGCCGTGTTAGTTAACTCATTCCCTTACCTTTCAAGAACTTTTTTTGTATTTTCTTTCAACTAATAATTCTGTGGGTGTTTCACAATTAGGCACTGCAAAAGCATGAATGCAAAGTTACAAGTAATCAGATCTCTTTTGTTTTGTCTCATTCCTTTTCTCTCTATAATGATGTCAGCATTATAAAAAGAAAATTAACTCTAACTATATTTTGATCTATTGCGATTCTGTTTGAACAGTTGGAAAAAGTTGATGTAATCAACTTAATATTTTCTTCTATCAGAGCATACTTGAAAGAATTTATCTGTTTCATATCTCTTGTTAAATTATGCAATGTAAAGCAATTAATGGCCATATTAATTACTTAAATTGAGTTTTAAACATTTATGTAGTCATCGCAGCTAGCTTTTTCCTGTTATAATTGCATTTTCCCTTTCTGAAGATTAGATGTATTCTCAGTAGATCCTATTATATATTTTGTAGTCAAGGCATATGTATTCTGATTCAGAAAATATTAGTTCCTAGATTCACTTTCCTATGTATGAATCATGCACTGCCAATGTGTGCTTCCCCTGTTGTTATTTTCTTCATTATTGACTAATAAAATTTATTCCTTTATTTGACAAGAAAAGAAAATGACTAGTTTACCTTGTATGCATAATGTAGTAAGAAATAGCTTAAATAAATTTCTACATATTAACAACTAACTTAGAGTATGTTTGGATGAAGTATTTTAAAATTTCTGAAAATTTAAAATTCAAGGAAATTAAAATACATCAATTAAAATTCTTTTATTTTCAAAATTTTGTGTTTGGATAAAAAAATTGAATTTCTTTATTTTTAAAATTTTGAACCTCATTCACGGGAAAACACTTAAGGTGGATGGTGTCGTGAGAGTAGCGGAGGTTTGAGTACGTCAGTGATTGAGATGGAGCAAAAAGTTGTGCATTTAGAACTTCTAAAAAAGAAGAGAATTTCAATTTCTCACCTTTTAGAGGGAAATTCAAATTTCACATTTTTAGTTGTTTAAAATTTTGTTTTAAAATTCCAAAAATTTAAATTTCTCATATAAAAATATCCAAACAGTAAATTTTAAATTGAAGAATTTTAAATCCCCTAATAAATTACTTTTCCTAATTAAAATTCTCTATCCAAACATACTCTTAGGTTTATTCAATTAAGAATTGTAGCATTGAATAATTGATGATACTTTAGTTTGGCAGAACTATAGAAAATATTTATGCTTGGATTTACATATGTATATTGCAACTTTTGCAACATTTTAATCTTGGACACAAGAAGAAAGTTAAAATAGGTGTTATAGCATTGTTTTTTTCCTGATCATGAGTATGAATATATGTTCTTGTTTGTATTTAACTTTTTGTACGAGTCTTTTACTTGGGTTTTTTTATCCTTTACGATACTGTATATGCTTTTTATTTGGAAAGTGGTTAATTACCCCATATATTCTTAATAACATGTTGTGGTCTTTTTCCCAGAGCTGTCAAAACGGGCTAGTCCAGTCCATCTCAACCCACCCTATAAACGGGTCAATTCAAACTAGTTCACTTAAGGTTGAGTCTTAAAATTATTAGCCCAGCCCGGCCCACCATGGGTTGGCCCACCAGTTCACCTTATATTTAAAAAAATATTTTTTAAAAACATTCAATAGAAAAATAAATTAGAATATGATATTGATTTGATGTATGATATGTAATGTGTTTAGGCTTTATATAAAGCAGTATCCCTTATAATATTAGCCACCGAATTGGTGATCAAATTTTATTTTAGTGTATTTTATATTTTAATTTAATTATTTATTAGCGACCGAATTTTTGTTCTACTGTATTTTATATTTATAAATTAATTGTTAATTAGCGCCCGAGTTTTATTTTACTTTATTTTATATTTAAAATTTAATTATTTATTAGTGACCGAATCTTTTTTACTATATATTTAAAATTTAATTAATAATTAGCGACCGAATTTTATTTTACTATCTTGAATTTAAATATAATTATATATTAGAGACTGAATTGGCGACTAAGAGTTTTGTGGCTGATTTGGTCCTAAGTAAAATAGCAACCAAATATGCAGCCACCAAATTGTATGCACCTACGATTGAACAATTCGGTCACTAAATAGTCATTGAAATGGAATTCGGTCGCCGAAATTTTAGCAATTAAGGTTATTGTGGCGCATATAATTCGGTCGCTATTTCAATGGCTGACAATTTTAGTGACCAAATTTAACGATATGACGACCGAATTTGATGATCGCTAAATCACATTTTTTTTTACTGAGTGCCAGTGTTATCTTTTCTATCATTTGATATTGCTTCTCAGCATCATGGAAGATGTGGCTGGTGAAGTAGATGGAAAGCTGATATTTCCCTTCTTGTTGAAAAAGGGTCGAGTTAACGACTTCGCCAGCTACAAAAAGATAAAGGAGTAGTGGCACTCCCGATCTAGGTTGACTAAGGACGGGCAGCATGGCAATAGTTTTCTTGAAAGACAAGCAAGCCTTCTATCAAGCATCGTCCCACATGAAAGGCTCCATCTTCCTGCTCAGCTTGTAGAAAGGTTTCATTTTTTCGGTGAGCTTTGGGATGAACTTGGACAAAGATATAAGTCTGTCGTTTAGCTTTTGGACCTCTATGACGTTGGTAGGGTTGTGCATCTCTATTATGGTTGTCATTTGGCTTTTATTCCTCAATGTGTGATCATGAAACCTAGGAACTTGCCACCGCCGACTCCAAAAGTACATTTTTCTAGGTTGAGGCACATGTCGTATTTATAGTTTTCTTCGAAAACCTCTTCTAGGTCTGCCACGTGTTGGGCAATACTTTGAGATTTGTCGTCCATGTTGTCAACATATACCTCAAAATTTTGTTCGACCTACTACTTGAAGACCCAATCCATTAGTCTTTGGTATGTGATGCAATCTTTTTTTGATCCTATAGCAGAAATTGGCATATTCAATGATGAATGTTGTTTTCTCTTCATCCGCGAGGTGTACATCTAGGAAGCTCAACACTTGGAACCCAGACGCCCCATCGACCAGCCTGTCGATGCTGGGAAGGGTACACATCTTTGGGACATGCCTTGTTGAGGTTGATATAATCAGTGCATATTCGCCATTTGTTGTTGGCTTTTTTTACCATAATGACGTTTGCGAGCCAACGGAATACCTGACTTCCATGATGAATTAGGCTTCGAGCAGCTTGTCCACCTCTTCTCTGATCGCCTTATGCCATTCATCTCCCATCTTCCTCTTCTTTTGCGATACCAACTTGGTTTAAGGGTAGATGGCCAACTTGTGGCATATGATACTGGGGTTAATATCTGGCATGTTATATGGATGTCAGGCAAATAGGTCTGTATTTTTGTGGAGGATGTTACCTATGTGTTTGTGCTCGTGGCTAGTGAGGTCCTTGCTGAGCTGTGGCACTGCTCGAGTTTGGGTCCAAGCTGTAGCTTGACAACTGGTCCACGTCAAATATGCCATCTTGACTTGCTTTGTAGATGGTTAGGGTTTGGATTGGAGACCCTTCGTCCATGTTTATGACTTGGCTAGTACATCCCATTGTGGGATGATGTCTGTTGGGCTCCTTGGTAGGAGGATACAGTGTCACTTTCAGACTCTTGGCATAGCATTGTCGGGCCTATTTTTGGTCTGCATTGATAGTCACTATCTCTCCCCTCAAGGTAGGAAACTTCATCTTTATAAGAGACATAGACACGATGGCTCCGAGCTTGTTCAGCATTATCCTGCCAATCAAGCAAAGTAAGAGGTATTTGCATCAACAATTAAATACCTGATCGTGAATCTCCTTGAGAGTTGGCCTTGACTGAAGGTGGTCATGAGGTCTACATAGCCTCTGGTCTCCACCTTTTCTCCTGCAAAGTTGATGAGGGGTCTAGGGTGAGAATGGACTGTGTCTGACGAGACTTCAAGCCTCTGGAATGTTCTCCAGTACAGGATGTATGTGGAGTTGCCTTGGTCAATGAGGACCTTGGACACCATGAAATTGGCGATCACGATGGAGACCACCATGGGATTGTCTTGGTTGACAAGGTTGATTCCCTTGGAATCTTTATTGGTGAAGATGATGGGAGGGAGACTTCGTGGTGGTGGAACGTCGACATAGTTGATGTTGATGTCCCAGATGGCGTGGCGATTCCGCTTTCGAGATTGGATGGATATCCTCCATAGGAAAATCTGCCCGGATGATGTTGATTACACCTCAAATTTGTTGGGCGGGCTCATTTTCTTGTTCTTGTGGAGGTTGAAATTCGCATCTTGGCTAGTAATGCCTCTACCTCCCTCTATCTTTTGCTTTGTCCCTTCTCCTTTCGACATCGTGATTTTTAGGTTAATCCTCTTGGTGTCCCTTGAGTCTAGTTCCAGCTAGGTGATTGCTGGATCGTTTCACAAACCGAGATAAATATCTAGCCTGTATGAGTTCTTCGATTTTGTCTTTTAGGGCTTAATAGTCTTCTGTGGATCAATCTTGGTACCTCCTTCTTGCTTGTCGCACTTCTGTCCAGCTTGTCGGACCTTGTTCCTGAACCTCGACATCTCCTCCATCAAGATGTAACCCTTGGCTCGTTCGCGTAACTCGTGTAACGCCTCTCTTTACTCTCTCGTGCTTGATTGATTTTAGGTGAAATCTCGTGTCCACTTTGTATTAGAATCATGTTATTTATAAATTTTACAGATGATTTTTTTTCGCTTTGCTTGCAAGTTTCATGGTTCGTTCGTAAAGTAAACGCTTCTCCCCCACTACGGTTCAATTATGATAAATAGATACAGTCCATAATACAGTCCAAATACACGTCCAAAAATATACAGACTGTCTAGGTTTAATACAAATTACACAAAAACAAAATACACACCAAACACAAAATTACAATTCATCAATCTTCCTCATCACATCTTCTTCAATATCATTCATAGCTTATGCTTCACTGTTTCCCTGCTCACCCAAATGAATTTGGGTCATCACAGGTGTCAACCACAGACACAAATAGGGGTAAGTATATGATAAACATAGTTTGAATAAAACATATATAAACACAGATGAATAAAGCCTTATTTATAACAAGACCACACAACAGATCCAAATATACAGAATATCATACATACCCATCATGTGATGCATGAGATGCATGCTTATATTTTTATATGATGCATGACTGAGATCTCAGAGTCCTATTAAAAGGTACCAAAATCAACATAGTTTCACCCACTCCAGTGAGACCTCCCTCCACTCCGAGGGGATAAAAAGGGTACCATAAAATAGTTCCACCCACTCCAGTGGAACAGTCCCACCCACTCCAGTGAGACCTCCCTCCACTCCGAGGGGATAAATGCAAATGGAATATGTAATGACTTGTTTGTTTTATTTCTCAATTCATCTTCACCATTACTTTATTTCTCAAATTCTCATATCAAATAATTTCACCCACTCCAGTGGAACACATCTCAACATCATAAAACCACTTAAACTCATATATATTCATAAGATGCCAAGCAACATGTGAGTCTTATCAAAGTGTATAGAATCACACAACAATTCATAAGCTTTATGTATTTCAGCTTTACAACACATGGAATAATACATACTTTTGTTAAAGCAACCAACCACATGAATATAATTCAAATTCAACCACAAGGATCCAAACCAAACATTCTTTAGACATATTTTGTTCATTGTGACATATTATCAAACACATGGTGTGCAAGCTTAAATCATAGAATTCTTTAAAGAAAGTTATACTTCAACCTTATTCCATATTAATCCTTATAAAGTCTCATATAATAAGCATCATTCTAGCATAAAATAGGCATATTCAAGAGTTTACAAAACACTTTTTAATGAAACCTACAAACTTTGGTAGAACCTAAACTACTTTAATTTTAGTAGAATATTTCATTAGCCAATTGTTTTTCTTCTAAAATACCTATGTTTCATTCATTCATTAAGTTAAGCTCTAATCATTTATACATCAATCATTCTTTAACCTAAAACCAAGATATTTATCCAAGTGGTCAAGTTTCTAGCAATCTTTATTCTTTGAGGCATTTCATCAAACACTTAGAATACAAGACTTAATCAAATGAAGCAAGGGATAATATTCAAACTAAGCTATCATAAACTCCCCCATACCTTATTTCCCTAAGCTTTTGGACAGCTTTTTCCTTATTTGAAATTGAAGAATCCTTGCTCCTAGAGTGGCTAGTCTTCACGTGAACTTTCAAGCATTTAGGCCTTGGTTTTGCTTTTAAGTAAAAAGTAAATGGAAATGCTTTTGGAGTGAATTTTCTCACGGCTGAACTCCCTGAGGACAGCCCCTATTTTCGGTTTTTATCACCCATTATATAGGGTGATTAAAGCTTGATTTTTACTAAAAAAATCTAAGAGTTATGATGGCTACTTTCCATGTGTTTAGTTTCTTATTGGCTAGTTATTCTTGACCTTACAAGTGGCTTGTATCTTGATCTTTCTACATGATTCTTAACTTACAAGTGGCTTGTATCTTGATCTTTCTACATGATTCTTCCTTTGGCAAATTGCACGTAGCTCTCCTTGGCCAGCCTTCCTTTCGGTCCATACCCCTTAATGTGTAAAATATCTTCTCAAGTTATAATGCTTTAGCTTTCTACATGTACAAATCCTAATGGCTATTGATTTCTAACCATCCAAGTGTCTTTATTCTTAATTTTTCTCAAGGTTTCTTCATTATTCTTGATGGTACACGTGCCATAGCTTGCTTAGAGAGCAAATTTTACCAATTCACGTGGAGTAGCCAGGCTTTTAAGGGAATTTCGTGCTTTCTTCATTTCTTTGAATTTTTCCAAAACTCGTTTTAATAAAATATTGATTCTATATTCGTTAACCGTTGGATCTTCTTAAAATTTTAAATGTGTATTCCTAACCCACATATATAACTTTTGACCGTTGGGATCATTGAAACAATGTCTAGAATTTCCTCCGTGTCCAAAGGAGTCAAGAGGAAGTTTTTTTCTTAAAAAAAATCTTCTTAAGCCATCATTACTAACTTTCCATTAGGCTTCATTTTATTGGCTAAGCATTTTGCACCCTCCAAGTGTCCTAGTTCTTGAGTTTTCTTAAAGCTTTCTCCATTTATTGTATACCATACGGCCAAAGCTTGATCTTAGAAGCCAAATCAACAATTTTTCCTTTTATTACATGTAATAACAAAATTCTAAGTTCTTATTGGTCCAATTTGCTTTTATTTAGTAAAATTACTAAACTAATTTATTTAGGAAACCTATTCCTCCCATAATTAAGAGAAAACTCCATAGATTATGTCAATGCTTTTCTCATAATTTTCTGATACCTAGGATAGTCTAGATTAAGCTCTTTTTAACCTATCTTCCAAAATTCATAGAAATTCTATTTTAGAGTTCTCTACCCTCAACCCTGCTGATAATTTGTTGTCTAAAAGTATTTTATCCTATGCTCAGGTTCCCATTAATTTCTGAGGTCATCTTGGTCAGTTTTGACCTAGGGGCATTTTGGTAATTTCACCCCTCACCCTAGGGTTATACTTGTCATTTCTAAAAATGATCAGGGAAACTTTGTAATTGTTACCCGAAGGGTATTCTGATCATGTTTCAAGCATCCCAGAGTATTTATAAAATTTCCTCCTTAAGATATCTTGCTAAAATACCTAAGGGCAATTTGGTCATTTCCAAAATGCCCAGGGGTACTTTCGTCATTTCCCTCAAATCTTTTGTACTGTCTTGAATTAAAATTTTACCCCAGTAATTGACTGTACTTCCCAAAATTTTGGGGTGTTACAACTCGTCCATGCTAAAAGGGTTTTTTTTGCATAGGTTGTCTGCAAACTTACGTGGTCGCAGGACTAACAACATAGAGTGCAATTCCACCTCAGGGTTGAGGTTTTGGATCTGGACAACTATTCATCAAAATCTATCTATGAATCTCCAAAGAGATTCATCGTCTGCCTGTCACAAACTGGCCAATGCGGCAAAAGTTATGCGATGTGATCAGTTGGTTGCATACTGTGAGTTGAATCGTTCGACAAGAGTGTCGAAGTTATCAATGGACCTTGGGGAAGCCCCCATACCATGTCAATGTTGCCCCTTTGAGGGACATTGGGAAGACACGACACAAGATTGCGTCGTTCTTAGTGTAGAGGTTTTCCTGGGTGAGGAAAGAATCCAGATGTTCATCTAGGTCGGTGGTTCTGTGATACTGCTCTAGATTGAGTGATTTCCAACCTAGGGGTAGGTCTATTTCCATGATGCGATCGACAACAGGGTGTTGATGAGTCGTTCGCCCTTCTGGACGGTATATGTGTGATAAGTTGGGGTCGTCTTCAGTGTTGACGGTGTGTCGGGGGTGTGATTCCCCTTGAGTACGCTCGTTCGTTGTATGAGTCGAGTACTTTGTTGCCTTGGGGGTGTCTCATTCGAGCCTCCAACTGATCTTGGTCAGCCTCCAACTTTCCGAGTTCCTCCTCGTGACATCGCTCCATCTTCGCTATGTGGGTTTGGAGTTGTTGGAGGGTATCTATTTCTAGCATGTTTATCAAGGGAGGAATGAAACCTTCAAGAGGAGTACTGTGTCTGAGGCTAGACTGTGTACTGACCATTGGTGAAAAAGCAAGGTCGCAGGGTAAGTTTTACCGCGACCCTCGGATGGTGCCAAATGTACTTACCAAAATTTGGAAGTAGCTCATGTCAAGGTGGACGTGGCCTAGGTAGGCTCCAGATCTCGCATGTTGGATACTGAGTTCGCTTTTTTAAGAGGGCAAGAGGGGGGACCTACAAAACAAAGGACTTTGACGCTCAAGTAAGTATGTGAGTTAGTGGAAAAAAGTGAATTAAAAGAGTGAGATAGAACATGGTACTTATAGAGTAAGGGGGTGCCTCGGGTCCTTGTGTGTCGGGGTTGTTATAGTAGTGTAACAACCTTTGTAGATAATCATTAGCCTGTACATAATGACTAATAGAAAATTGTAAGTAATAAATAATTAGGCTTATAGATAATGTGTACCTTATAGATAATTTGTTCCTTTTAGATAATCACTAATAGATAATTGTAAGTTACAGGATAATTAGGCTTATAGATAATGTGTACCTTATAAATAATTTATTCCTTGTAGATAATTGAGTATCTGCCATTTGACAGGAAGGTTATAACATTATCATTAATATTTTAACAATAAGGCGTTAGAGATAACCTGTTGGTCCAACAACCTAGCTATTAAGGGCGAGATGTTCATGCTCCTGTGCTAGGGTTGAGATTAGGGGTGTTCACGGGTACGGGTCACCCGTGAACCCGAACCAATCCGAATCGATCTGAACAGTTTGGGTTGGGTCATTTATATATTTGGGTCAAAATCGAACCGAACCGATCAAAACCGTTCATGTATGGGTTGGGTCACGGGTTTAGATTTACAAATCTGTTGATCTGACGACCCGATCCGTGAACCCGTAATAATAATATAAATTTTATTATATATATATATATATATTAAAAATTAAAAAAAATAATTTGACAATAAAAAAAAGGTAAGATATTGTAAATGTTTAAGATTACATTCAAAAATAAGATAGTATATTTTTTTTTATTGCATTAAAAAATAGGATAAAATATTTTTAAGATTGCATTGCATAATATAATAGAATATCTTTAAGATTGCATTGGATAATATGATAGACTATATTTAGGATTGCATTCAAAAATTGATTAAAATCATATCTTTAAATTAGTATAAATAGAAACATATTTTGGTGTTCATGTATGCATTCCATTCCAAATAATATTAGAGTATTAGAGAGTTTATGTTTGCATCATTGAGAGAATTGTTGTGAGATCATATAGAAGCGTTTGACAAGTTTGATTCTTCAACTCTCAATCAGGATTTAAAGGTACCTATTTGCTTAAG
>PYAF01003085.1:354270-396005 GCA_007407185.1 Glycine tomentella
ATTTATTAGCATATTATTTGTTTATTTGTATAGTTTTTGATATTTATTTAATGTTTCAAATTGACATGAAAATATTAATATATAATAATGAAACATTTTTATTTAAGTAAATTAATTAATTAACATATTTATTTAAATAAACAATTTAAACATAAAGTATTATTAAGATTTATTATTTTGTATGACGTATCTTTTATCTAGTTTTTAAATATTTATTAGCATATTATTTGTTTATTTGTATAGTCTTTGATATTTATTTAATGTTTCAAATTGACATGAAAATATTAACATATTATTTTTAAATTATTTGACAATATAATTGAAATAGTAATAGACATAGTAAAACATTTTTTAAATGAACATAGGGTAGACATAGTGAAATCCTTTTTTAAAAAGAGTGAATAATTATTGTAGGAAAAATCTTCCAGATAGAATAATGGATCATGATCAAGATGTCCCAGCACCACAAGCGACTGAGTCTCCTTTGAGCGTCATTGACCTTGGTCCCGTTGATCCTTGCCGCAAATCCATTTTGTTGCGTATGCGTGTAGTCTTAGGCCTTCCTCTACTACGTCTCAGTGACACATTGGGCAAGACGATGGGTTGTCCAGTTGGTGGTATGAAATCTTCGTTCCCAATTGGAAACCACTGTGCCGAATACAGTTGACATTGATAAGCAACACTATACACGAGGTCTATATATTGAGTGGGATCGACGTATGTGGACTGACAAGCTGCAACCACATGACTACAAGGGAACCTGAATGCAGTGAACTCACCACACTTACAATTTCTTTTCGATGACGACAACGACCATTTCTTTCCTCCTCGATGAGTACGTATGTTGTACGACTCTTGCACCTCAAATCTTGTGTTCTGTGTGTCGTAAGCAGTAACACAGTGTGTCATGGATTTATGAACCGTCTTCAAATATTTTTGCCACACTAATTTGACAAAATGATTACCTCTCGCTATCTCTTCATGGGCCTCACCACCATGTTGCAAAAAGTATGTCACTAGTCGAGCGTATATGAACCACACAAGTGAAGTAATATGAAGGTTTCTTGCGCCTTTAAGTACCTTGTTAAAGACCTCAGAGAGATTGGTTGTCATGTGACCAAACCTTCATCCCTCTACATCATAAGCTACCTCCACTTTTCCTTTGGGATTCGATCAATCCATGCGGCTATCTGAGGGCTTGCTTCTCTAAATTTCTCAAATCCGACATCAAAATCTAAATGCGAGGTTGTATAACCTGCATATACAAACAAGATGTAAATATAAGGACATATAGAATTGTGGATCATCTACATGTAATCACAGTGTCGTATAATATTGCTTACCTAACATTTTCAATTGTTTCTTCAACAGCGCATTCTTGAACTTGTGATTAAAATTGCTCGTCAAATGCCGAATGCAAAAAACATGGTATGCCCTCGGTGGATGCCATCCCAGATCGACATTGTTGACCGCCGCCATTATGCCCGCATGCCGATCTGAAATAAGACATATTCCATTTTTTTGTGTAACATGAATACGGATAAGTGCCAAAAACCACGACCAGTTGTCAATATTCTCCCCGAAGACAACCGCAAATGTAAGTGGAAGGACGTAATAGTTGCCGTCAATTGATATTGCAATAAGCAATTTTCCCCGATATTTTCCATACAAATGGGTACCGTTGATGCTGATAACAGGTTTGCAATAATTAAAAGCATCGTAACACTGCTTAAATGTCCAAAACACCCGCTTGAAAACCCTAGCAGTTCCGTCCAGTTGCCCATCAACATAATGGTCCATCATTTCCAGCTTATAGGCAGACCCTTGAGCAAAATTTAACATATATCTCAACCACCTTGGCAGGAATGCATATGATTCATCCTAATCCCCGAACACCTTAACAATAGCCTTTTGCTTTGCCTTCCATGCCTTCCTGTATGATATGTGAAATCCTAGCATTATTGAAATCCTTTCCTGAATTAACCTAATTTTAACACTGGGGTCATCCCTAATCATTTCTGCAATTCGTTAGACAATAACATGTGAGTAAATTTTGGCACGCTAATTATACAGATTATTGTATAACACATTTTAAGTACCTAGGATCAACGAACATATGAAATTTGAGTCGAGCTGCTTCTGATCCTAAGAGAGATTAAGACTAATGCACGTGTGTTGGTTGTTCCATATGCCTACAACCCATTCAGTGGTAGCCTTCTTTTGTTATGCCCTCATCCTTCATGGACAACCATCATTATGATTTTCACAAACCATTATAAACCTTTTCATATCACTTTTTGCAACTACGGTTGTGCGATGCTCGGTCATACAGTGTTGTTTTATTGCCATTTGCACATCAAACTTGCTCCCTAACACCTGCCCCTTATATAGCGCTTGACCCATCTCCCAGTTAGGTACTTGCACTCCTTCCATGTCATTTGCCTCCTCATCTGGGTGTGTCCAATTAATATTCGTGTAATGGCTTATGTTAGACCAAAATGGTACATTGCCTTCTCCTGTATAATGAGACATTGGCCATATTGTTCTGTTTAACCCACAATATTTTAACACTACCGACTAACACACAGTTATGCGTCCATACCTAGAACCGGAGCCTGATTTTGCATCCCGACAATCCCTGGAGAAGGAATTGCAAAAGCACGATCGAAATCACTGTCTACGTTTGTATCCAATGAGTCACTATCTGGAACAACACTTTCATCAACCTCTTCCTCAGAACTGTCCATGGGCCAAGCTGGGTTGTGGGTCGGCGCCATTTCTGTATCTTCATAATCAATTTGCTGGGTTGGTGGTGGTGGTTGTGGTGATGGGGATATATCTCGATCTTCCGAATTCACCATCGGTTCTAAGTTAAGGTCAATGGAGACAATGTTTGCAACAAATTGTTGACTGCTTGACTGTCCACCACAAAATACTTTCGCATACAATTCTATAAATCTGGGGTTTCCTCCATCGGATGTGCATGCGTCTGTAACTAAGGTTACATCGTCGTCATCTACAATATTCACACCAACCCACTGCACCGAGTTACTGGATGCACATCTAGCACTTAATCGAGATACAGATTGACCCCGTTGTAATCGTAACTTCTTGCATATGATTTTAATCAAATCATGATAGTTGCATCCTGGAGGCATACGAAACATTTTGCTTTCTCCTTCGAACACTTGACCATTCGGTCCAACATATCTCCTCCCATTATAATATATAATGGTGATTAAACCATTTCCACTACCACTCATTTTGCAGAGATTCACAAAAAATTAAGAGAGTATACAAATGAAAAATAATGTCAGACAAGATACAAATGGAGGAGGGGTGTGGTTGTAATTCGCTAGGCTGGGTAACAAAAGAAGACACCTATTTCGCTGGCCTAGGTAGCGAATTACTGAGGTACAGCCACGTGTCAAAGCTACACCTATTTCGCTCCAGTGCCTAGCAAAATAGGACACGTAGTTCACTGGCATACATAGCAAAATAGCTGCCAGCTGACACGTGTCCTACCCGCTTCTGACTGTGTCACCTCAGGCAACGTATTTCCCTGCCTTGCCCAACGAATTACGCGTGGTAGTCTGGGAAATAAGTTTGGACGCGTGGCATTTAGGTAAATAATTTTAAAAAGTGGGGCACGAGGTCTCCAGATAATGATATGTTATCTTGTCCATGAATGATACTGATGACTGATGAGTGAGGAGAAGAATGTATCTTATCAAATATTTCATTTAAATTGAAAATGTACCGCTTCACAATGCCAAATTATTACAAATTAATATTCATATTGAGAGACACAAGATTGTTTTGATAGGAAAATGATGCATGGCCGATATATGTACGTGTTATTAGACACTTAGAGATAGAAATTAATAGAAGAAAGATAAGTATCAATGTTTTAAAAATTGAACCGACCCGACGGGTTGACCTATTGGATCGTGAACCGGGGACTGGACCAGGTCGGCTGCATCATTAGATTGGTTGTACTTTCATCCTGAATCCACCCATACGACCCGGTTGGGTTGTGGTCGACCCTGTGACCCATCAACCCGGACTGGGTCAACATTCTTTTTCTCTGGATAAGAAGTGAAACGACGTCGTTTCATTTAACCATTTAGGTTTTCCTGATAGGTTGAGACTCGCAGTCTCGCACGACAGCACGAGCGCAACACAACTCCAACCTTGAGCGTTCCGTGACTTCCGTCTACGTCTAGCCTTTATCGCATCATCGTTTCATGACTTCCGTCAGCGTCCACCCTTCGTCGTTCTGTGACTTCTGTCAGCGTCCAGGTGTGGCCTTATTGAATGTTTATGATGTTTGTTTTTTCAATAGTGAAAATAAATGTTTCTTATACCCTAATTAAGATTAGTGCTTGTTTGTTTAGTTGTGGAAACAAAGTTTGTTTCTAAGTTTAAAAAAGTGACTGTAAATAAACTCCATTTTTAGACTGAGAGCAACTCGTAGTCTCATATTCTCGACATCGTTTCAAATTTGGTTGTTAGTTGAGTTCTGAAAATGGGTGTGGGAGATCACATTCTCTGTTTCACTTAATTTTGAAGAGATTAATTTTGAGGGGAAAAAATGGTTTTGCTTGGAATTATGTGCAATTCTTAAAATAGATGCGCAAAATTTTCTAGATTGTTTATGGGGAAAGAGATAAATTTTGAGGTTGTGGGTAAGAGGATTTTCCTTGTTTTTTTCTAGATTTTTTAGATTGTTCATGGAGTTCTCTGCAATTCTGAAAATGGGTACGAGGATTTTCCTTGTTTTTGCTTCTGGGTTTGAGGTTGTGTTCTTTGGATTTGATTTGTTTGGGGTTTGTTAGGGTACAACTGCTACAAAGGTCAAAATGACATAGAAAATGGTTCAATTCAAGAGCTATAAGCAATGTTTTAATATAGAATTGAACTAAAATGTTGGTCTTTTTCTATTCTTGAACTGAATTTATAGGCTATAGCTCTTGAATTGAACTTATAGTGTTTAATTATCAAAGATGACATCTTCTGAGTTTTTAATGAAGAAGAAGTTCCAGAAAATGACAATGACTTAGTTTATGCCTCTTGTGATCTTTGTTACTTGTTTGTTTGAACTTGGACAATTATGTTTTTTTGAACATTTTGGCATCTAATTATCTATGTTATAATTAATTTGTGATTTTTTAAAAATATTTTAAGACAAATATAAAAATTTTATATTTTTTTATTACAAGCTGGGTCATGCGGGTCAATTAGTGATCCATAGGTTTGATCACTGACCTAATGACTCAGTACCTTGACCGAGTCAGTCATCAGGTTGGTTTTTAAAACGTTGATAAGTAGAAATATAATAATTAAGTGATATAATGTGACAAGAGAAGTTATTTAAAGATTATTAGTTAGGTATATATGTACATTTTGTATGTGCCCATGTATTATTGCTCGTTCAATAATCTAAATTAGGAAGGAAGTTATTTATAGATATTTAAGAGCATTTTCAACGCATGTGTTTATATGAGTTAGTTAAAGTTAAACAATATTGTTTAATATTTTTTTTAACTAAAATAGATAATTTGACAGTGCGTTACTTAAGTGAATTAGAAAGTAATCATTACTTAACTGATTCGTACCAATAAAAAATTTAGTTACAATTTAATGTGAATCACTATAGCAACTTTAACATGTAATTGGTGTCGAAACCCCTTGAACGGGCATATTTCGTGGTCAAATGTGGAAAACTCAGTTGACCGTGATGTTTGGCTTGTAACGCCCTGAAATTCCGATAACTAAAAATATATGTTTGATGTATTTCTTGTATTATTTAATTACTTTATTAATTTGAATTAGTTCAAATGTTGTGTGAATTATCCTTATGCAACTACTTGGTGTGGATGTTAGGGTGGATGTTAGGTTATGTGAAATTTGTTTTGTCTATGTTTGAATTATTGGTGTGAAATGTTAATACATGGTTATATGATACAAGAAGGATATGATAGAAGCTAATGGATCCAAGTGGCAAGTTTAGAGGTACTTAGAGTAGATTTAGTCATGATTATTTAACTTAAGGAAAGAAACAAAATTTTAGTAACATAAAGAGATCTAACCATGTGGAATATGGGATAAAAGCTTAATATTTTAAATGTATGGCACATAAGTAGCTATCATATTAATTGGAAAACACATGAAGTATAAGAGGTATAAATCAAATGAGACAAACTTTAAATGAAGCAAAGCAAGTGCATGTGGAATTTTTTAGCACAAACCAATTGAAAATGGAAGTGCTAACCGTATGGATGTGCATGTGTATTGCTTAGAATTGGTGTGCATAAGAAATTGTACAGCCCTGCATAAGACAAACAAAATCAAGCTTCTTGGACAAGCTATTACACATTGATGGCCAACCATGCTTAGAGAATCTTTTCTTTATTAAGTGATAAGATGCAATTAAGGAATAAAGACAAAAATACAAGATAATATCTTTAAGCCATGAGTACTTAGTTGCATTAGGACTAAACTGAATTCTAATTAAGTTCTATCTTAACCAAATTTATCCATATAAATACCTATTTGAAATTAAAAAAAAAAAAAAACTGCACGTGTATGTGTGCTTACTCCTAAAACCCACGACCAATTGCTTTTCTCCTTGCACATTGCTTTCATTTTCTCACTTCCTTATTGACTCAAAACCATATTGCATCCTTTACTTCTATTTCTTTCTTCCAAAACATCCTAAGACTCCATTCCTTCAATTTTTTTAAGAGTGCAGCCACTTACTTGGAAGAATTGGAAGCAAATTTGCTTAAGGTAGGTTAGGCTTCAATCTTGATTTAAGGGTTTAGTTGGACTATTTTTAAAATTTTATATCTCCCTCTGTACTCAACCAAATGAGGTGTTTGACCACTCATTCTAAAGATTAGGATATCCTCTATGTTGTCCTAAAATATGGGATCAAACCGAGTAGTGATTCATGCCCAGAATTTATTTAAACACAAGTTGTCCGAAATTGTCCACACCCAAACAACTATTGCCGCTGTTTTTTAAAATTAATATCTCTCTCATTTCTTACTCAAATTAGGCTTATGATATATGGAATTAAATATCTACATGTGAAATCTAACATATAAAAAATTTACCCAAATCTAGATTGTTTATTGTTTGCAATCGCAAAGACAATAAGAGATGTTAGTGTCCAATTTTGAGCCTATTGGCAGATTTGAAGTTTTGTTTTTAAAATATTATATCTAGAGTTTTAGAACTCCAATTGAGGCATGTGATAACTTGTTAGAAAGCTTATGAAGTATAATTTAACATACTGAAATATGGAAAATTAATGAATTATAGATTAACACGTGAACTTGAGAGATATCAAAATGACGCTACAAGGAGATATCAGAGGGATATAGATAGATGGGGAGAATTTATTGTTGGTTACAATTTTTGATTCCATAGTTGGGAGTTGGGGAACCCAATTATGGAGATGTATGCTTGTCCCTGTTGTGTGCTGGTTTTTAAGAAAAACTGCTTTTTTAACTAATGAGATGCAATGAATTTGTTATTGATGGATAAAACTTTGAATAATGTTGTTGTTGTAATGATTTGATTTTTGGAAAAAGTCTTAATTACTGAGTAGACTTTGTCCAAAATTTTATAATATGTTCTCCTATTTAATTCTTTAAATTTTTAAATGGGCATAAGAGTTTTTTTTTTCTATATTGTAGTCCTCCTCTTTAATTTAGAATTTTCCCAAAAATACCAGTCTCGTGGTATTATGGATTGTGAATCTATGAGATTATATTGTTGATGATATTGGGATTGAGATGATATTGATGTTAATGATGTTGAAATTGAAAATAATATGAACACACACAATTAACCAAGGGGGGTGAATTGGTTAAAACACACTACAAAAAAAAACAAATTTCTGACGAAAAAAATCCGTCGCTAATATCAAAAGTCCGTCGGAAAATTAAAATTTCCGACGGATTTTAGATGGACAAAATTCCGTCGGTAAAATGATCGTAGGAAATTTTATTCTATGGATATTTATGTCCGTCGATAGTTTCTGATGGATATATCTGTCGGTAAGGTCCATCAAAACAGATATTTTTGTAGCGGCTAAAATTGTGGCAACTTTTAACTCCCACAAATTTTATTTTCGCTTTTTTTTTATTTTCACATTTTGTATTTTCTGGCGGTTTAAAAACCGCCACAAAGTGTTTTTTTTTTTTTGCCAAAAACAATATTTTTATTTATGTGTAATTGAACCCCATCAAACAGATTCTTAAAGTGACAACATTAGACCCAAAACATCTAAACTAATATTACATTACTTAAATAAAATCCATAGGAATTTACATATGATGGGGGTGGAGGGTTGTAACTTGTAAATGAATGTTGCACAAGAAAACTCATAAACACACCAGCAACTGCTAATATAGGTACCCACTCAAGCCATAAGTTTTGATCCTGATCCATCAAGTCATAAGGGCAAATTTTAGAATAAAGACACATACATTCACACAATTTATGGAGAAAATATTCTACATTTTTTATACTAATTTAAGACTTGCCTTGAGAAAGAAAGCAATGCCAGCAATAAATCACTAGCTAATCTCTGATCCTCTATGAATGCAATTTACCTGCATGTGTATGTTATTATCAAACATACATGTGATGGAAACAAGATCCTATTTTCTTTATCATGCATAGTGAATGTCAACACAATAACACCTGATGTTGGTCCTATCCCAACTTACAAGACAATTGGTAAACATGCTACTATGCTAGGCCTAGGGCTGGTGATAACTTATAAGAATTATATATGTGTGCTATTTTCACAACCCAATCGTGAAATTCTGAAATTTATATTTAATGATTGAAATATCTTCTATTGTCAGTACAAATGTAAATTAATTATAATTAAATATAGTGGTTATTACACCATTATCCCTACTCAAAGATGGATAGAAAGACTCGAAATCATATTCACTGTTCATATTTTCGTCCTTTTCTGCTCAAGATCCTTAAATAGAATAAAACTTTGTAATGTGTAATTTATAATAGTCAAGTGTTGTAAGATTAGAAAGAGGACGGACAAAATTGATACTTTGTAATCTATCCATCCTATTGAGACAAAACAAACAAAATTAATGATTTCTATATCGGTATTAGCTAACATGAGCCATGAACCACTCTTTATTTTAAACATCCCGTTAACATTTTTTATTTCCTTTTATTTCTCTTTTCTTATCATATCATAAACTCTATTATACTATCTATATTTTTTTTCTCTTTACTCTTTCTAGGTGTAAGATAATATGAGATGTTTATTAAACATTTTCCATTTACCTTTGATGAATAGATATTATAAAGAATAAAACTCAAATAAAATAAAAATATTGAAATGATACTTTTTTAGTTAAGATCACAACCTAACAACACTTCAGATTGCTAAAGGCCACACAACTATAATAACAGCCTAGCTAGCTGGATTGCGTTTTGGTTAATTAAAAGAAAAGGTGAAACTAAAATCCAAACTCAAGATTAGAGTGTTGTCAGCTAATATAACAGCAGTAGCATCACTTGTAACCCTCTTCCAATGAATAAAACATGTTAGTGCAATTGTTAGACTCTTGGCAAGTGTACCAATTTGTCGTTGTAAGTTACAAAGTTTATAAAAGTTCATCTCCACAGGGACTTGAGTTTACTTTATTTAATTCAAATAAAATTCAACAGTTTAGTAGTTTATATACAAAGAGTATAAGCGAAGGTTCATTTTCATTTTTGTGTGATAACGAAACGTACGAATAAAGAGAATAAAAATCTAACGGATACAGAAACTAAATAAAATGAGGTTAGTTTAATTTAAGAAAAGTGTAGGATTGGATTTCATCGTTTTTTACCCTTAGTATTCAATTAACGTTACCATGCATAAATCTTTTTCTATCTTTATTGATGCACACATTAAATTACCTTAAATTGATTCCTCACATTTGAGAATCCTAGGGATATTTACTAAATATTGATCACTCGCATATCGAACAAATATCTCAGCATTAAAATCATAATCACGTGATTTATGCAATCAGAACGTTATGCCCTATTCCTAGCAACATAATGTAACAAGTAAAATCATTCGGTTCAAACACTAAGATTACTTTCCAGTCTCACTTAGAGTTAAATTCATGAAACTAGTGATCAAGTAGAATCAAACATTAAGGACAAAATGAAATTACCAATAAGGAATAGAAACGGTTCATGCATAAATAAATATTAAAAAGAGACATAAGGTTAAGAAGATTACATCAAATCCTTAAGAGAAGCTAGCCAACCATTGCGGAGAGCACCTCCTTAAGGGAAGAATTGATGAAGGGAACCATCACCGCTTCTTTCCGGCAGAGTTTCCACGCTAATTCTCACTTCTCTCACTCTCCCTATGCTATCCTAAGCTAATCCTATGTACAAGAAGAAGGAATTTCGAAATTGGAATCCATTTGCTCAAGATTTGCATGGCTATTTATAGAATTTGGTCACCAGCTTGTGTCCACTCGCCCAGGCGAGTGTTTTTGCCTATTTGTACTTGCCTGGGAGAGCTAGCTTTATCTCCTTGGAACTTGAACTCGCCTGGGCGAGCAAAATACACTGCTTCCACTCGCCTGGGTGAGTTAAAGCTTTAATGGTGAAGAAAGGTCATAGGCTTGGACGAGTTTTGCTTCTGACACCCCCCAATTTTGATCTTTATGCCCTTTTTGCTTGCTTTGATGCTTCAGAAGCTTCGGATGTCATCAAAACCTATCAAAATACAAAATATGATTGGACTCATCTTACAAAATGTGAAAAACAACATTTATACAAGTACTAAATACAAATCAACTAGGTTTAGGGTAAGTTTATAAGCAAATTTACTAAGATCAAAATATAAGTGTTGTTCTGTAAGTTTGGATTGTTCTAAAATAGGGCACTTATCAGCCGCTTAGATTAAACACCAAATCATATTTATTGAAGCTTTCATAATCACAAACTCTAATTCAAAGATTAGTAAGTTGTAGAGCATAACCCCAAAGAAAACGAAAATAATATTGTAATTCAAAGCATTACCTTTTGGCTTTGTCAATGCTTTTTGAAATGAGATCAAAATCCATGTCAAAGAAACCCAGCTGCAGTATATAAAACACTAAGTCCATTTTCCGACGAACTGCAACTGCTTGGTTTCTGTTACCTTGAGATGTTCCAAGGCTTTCTCCTATTACATAATAAAGATCACTATTAAAATTTGATTCCAGTAGCAGATAGGAAATAAGCAAGTTATAATCGTTATATACCTTGTCTATAATCTTGGATGAAAAACAAGGAAAGATGGCAATGAGCCTAAAGGCCCTTGGCTTTGGTTGGTGTTACATTTACATAAACCAAATTTGAGTCATATCTTATGAAAGGAGAATCCAATAGATATAGATACTATGCTATATTTGTTAATATTAAAAAATAAGAATATGAATCAATATAATTGAAGATCAATGAAGAAAATAAACAAACAATCTTAAAAAAGCTAGCACATTTGGAATCTTTACCAAAATCCCTTGGTTGGCTAGGAACAGGTCCAAATAGTTGATAACAAGGTAAGACAAAACCAGATCCAAAGCATATGACAACTGAACAAAACCAACCAATGCACACATAGATTACTATGTTTAAGAGAGAAAAAATACCATTTTTTTAATCAGACATTACATGCTTACGACATGACAAGAAGAATTGTGATTGAAGGAACAATCACATATGACAGAACTCTCAAAGCCTTTCGTAGCATTAGATACATTCCGATTTCCACTACTACAAAACTAGTCTTTTACGACACTGATTTCACATCGGTTATCTAGAAACCGTCTTAGAAAGCCGTGCAGTAACATTTTTGTAAATAAATACAACAAATCTAAGACGGTTTTGTGAAAATCATCTTAAAAACTATCATTCTAAGATGGTTTTTCAATAACCGTTTTAAAAAATTATAATTCTAAGATAGTTTTGTACGTTCTTATAAAACCCATCGTTGTTGGCATTTTATGACTTTAAACCAAAGATGGTTTTAAAACAAAACCATCCTTGAATATGCATTCCTTTTTATTTGAATTGCTTCGTCTCCATTCCTCAGTTTCATTCAATCTCCAAACCCTTTCTCTTCTCCATTCCTCACTTTCCTTCAATCTCCAAACCCTCTCTCTAACCTAGCTGACCGGGTTGTTTGGGGTTTCACTGGTTTGATTCATACGCATATGAGCCCTCCGCACTTCGCGTGGCCGAACCTTCCGACATCGAAGCTCTTCGATTTGGAGCTCCCTTCGCAGAGCTTTGGGAAGAGGGATTTCACTTTGGCGACCAAGGAGTATCAGATTAATGGCGTTTTTTGCTAATGGCGCTTTCCCCTTTCCAGCAAAAGATTATGCCGGGTCTCTGGAAGGACTTGCCCACGAAGATTCACCAAAAGGTCTCCGAGAATTGGATTAGCGCCACTCTCTTGCTCGGTCCCCTCGTTGGCGCCTACGCGTAGCTCTCTCTCTCTCTCTTTCTCTCTCTTCTGATTAGGGTTTCGATTCATCTCTGTTTTACCCGATGGTTATGTATGCATATGCTTGTGGTTGTAAATTCGATCAGAAGACGGTGAGCAATTCAATGTTTTGTTGTTGATTTTGGAAATAAGATGACTGGAATTGATCTGGTTGAAAGGGACATGGATCCTCTCCATTGTGTTGTGATTTGTTAGGGAAAAGGGAACGAACCTGTTGTGAGAAATACTGAATTAGTTGATTATTTTATTGAGTTTGATGTACTTTACAACGGATTGGTGACCTCTTCAATTGTTAAGAGTTTTTTTTCCTTTTGTTTTCTGTTTTAGAGGAAATATTAGGTGATTAGGTCATTGAGTCATCCATTTCAGTGTGTTCTTTTTGGTGAAGTTTCTTATCGAAATCCACAAATATGTATACTGGGCTTCATTAATATGCTTAATGGACTTGGCATGTGTGTCAATAAAATGTGATGTGCTGGTATGGCTGTGTTTTCCTTTTTATGTTTTTCCTTGATGTTTTTATTGGTGTCTTTGGAGATTAGTGGCTTTGGTTGTTGCAGAACCATATTTGAAGGCTAGATCAATTTTAAACCTACATCGTGCCTATAAATCGGCAGAATACAAGGTTGTTGAGATTGAGATTGGAAGGGGAGGATAAATAACACATAATCAGATAATAAGATTCTACCTAATTAAATACAAAGTTTAGAGTTTTTGAGGATAGGATTTTTTTTGGGAAATGGGTTATTCTGCCCTGCCACTTAAATGACAGGTTGTTTAGATTGGAAGGGGAGGATAAATAACACATGTGTTGGCATAGAGCCTTGTACACTTGTGATGGATTTGGAGGGTACTGATGGAAGAGAACCTGGAGAGGTGGTTTTTTCCCACCTTAATTTTAGGTGGAACGAACGGTAGACCCAACTCTGTATACTTAGCCGGAAGCAGGGCATTCCAAGCATGAATAAGAAAAGGAAAAAGCCAAAATGAGTGGAAAGAAATTCAAAGCGATCCTCAGACTAGAGTCATGGAGTGACTAAGCCCATCCCCAGTCTTGTGGTCTAGAGTTTGTTGCCTTTTGCATTTTTTTTATATCATATCTTGGCAATGCACATTAATGTGTTTGTAGCCCCAGTGGAACACAGTACATGATACCTTTTTTAATTATAATTTGCAATACTCTTGTTTGCTCGTGATTTTTATGGGTAATGTTTAATTATTAATATTTTCCATGTGAAATATTACTTTTATTTTTTGTTAGTAATGTTAAATGAGAGGATTCAATTATCTCTTAGATTCATTACATTTATGTATTTTAGTAAGTTGACGAGAATACATAACTGTGCAATCTTTCTGGTTTTGCATTTGCACTATAGTGGATTAACAATAGTCAATGATAAGGAACTTTTGGCTATTCAAACATGCAATTAATCTTCCACTAGGAAAAATTAGAACAAATAGAAATGAGCATGATATTTATGCCTTTGGTTGTTTCTCCATTATACTAAAATCCTTTTTTGCCCAGGATGATACTACATTTGAAAAGCAGAGTGCTTTTTTTGTTTTGGCTATCTCTGATATAGTGCTGATAAACATGTGAGTTCTTTTACACCTTCTTCCTTTCAATTATTTTTAATATAGACTTATGCTAGAAATTTTCAAGTTTGTGTAATGGTTGTACTTCTTTGTTTTAATGTTTTTTCTTAGTCCAATCTTCTTTCTTTGTGCATTTGATTTCTCCTACCCTTTAATATATGTAAAGGTGGTGTCATGACATTGGTCGTGAACAAGCTGCAAATAGGCCGTTGTTAAAAACAGTGTTTCAGGTATCATTCAAGTACTTACTGTTTACAAGCAATAGGTTCCAATGTAAAAGGTTGTTATTTATATAATTGCATGCTTGTATTTGCTTTCAGGTCATGATGAGATTGTTTAGTCCACGCAAAACAACAATGTTGTTTGTCATACGTGATAAGACAAAGGTGTGAAAGCTAAATGTTGCTGCTTGTTTTGATAATTCTAAATATATTTTTGTATTGTTTATATATCTTCATTTACTATGTGATCAACCTTTTCCATTCATAGACACCGCTTGAAAATTTAGAGCCTATTTTGCACGAAGATATTCAGAAGGTAATGCAGTTATTTCACTTTTATATGATGTTATCAAATAGGTATCCAATATTTTTGTTAAACTTTATTTCTCTACTTTTTACTTGGCAGATATGGGATTCTGTTCCTAAACAAGATGCTCATAAAGAAACCCCATTAAGTGAATTTTTCATTGTAAGATCATCATTCCTTTTTGAATCACTTAACTTATTAATTTTCACTTAAACATAGTAGAATTGTATTGGACTTTTATAGTAATTATTGGCACTTGCTACAAATGAACAGGTTGAAGTTGTTGCTCTTTCTAGTTTCGAAGAAAAGGAAGAACAATTTAAGGAGCAGGTATGAATTGGCACTAGCTTCCTTTTGGTTTACATTTTGTTGACATTGAATGATGCTGAAGCCAACTATTTTGACGAAGGTGTGAGATTTGCAAAACAAAAGCAACTTCAAGAAAAATTGTTTCAAGTAAATCTTTTTAACTTCATTTTTGTGCAATCATGATTGTTTGACCTTTTCTTTCATGTTAAGATAAATGAATTAGCTAGTGATTATCGAAAGAGAAACAAAAATTGATGTTGAAATAACACTGACTAGTTGAGATATTGAATTGTCATGCTTATTTTTCTTAAATTCTTTTGGAGATTTGTGATAATTCTTAGATTTATAATGTTGTTATATTTCCCTTAACGCCTTTTCAATTGGTAGCTTGTCCAACCAACATTCCAAATTGCGCTGGGACATATAAGGTCCGAAATTTTGGATAAGTTCAAGGAAGCATTTGACAAGGCATTGAATGGAGGGGAAGGGTTTTCATCTGTTTCCAATAAGTGCATAGAGTTTTATATGACTCAGTTTGATGAAGGATGTGCGGGTATTGAGAAATCTGTCTATCGTATTTTATTAGACATCAACAAATTAAAGATGAATGCCCAATATCTTGGAAAGGAAAAGAGTGACCGAAACATATGGATATACATGAAGTTGATTGTGTATCATTATTAAATTGGTGCTCAATCTGTGTCTACAGATCTGTTGATTTGAAGCTCAATCTTTCTTCTTCCATTAACGACTCTGCCTCGGATTCGCCCTCATCTGTGTCTACAGAGAAGGCCAAAGAGAAGAAGACTACCACTGTTGAACCTCCTCCAGCTAATGATCCAGCAAAACCACCTGCAAAGTCAGTTCTTCTTCTCCTTATGTTTTCCCTTGATTTCAATTCCATGTGTTTGTTCCCATAGAAAATTTGGTTTTTGTTTTTTGGTTGTTATGAAAAGTTTTAGTTTGAGACAAAAAATTGAGGATTCTATATTCTGCTATGCTGTGCCTTTTTTTATTTTCTCTTGTTATCTGATTCTGATCTATATAACCTATCACATATATAACTTAGATTTTGTCTGAGACATAGAAAGGGTAGGGTAATATATAGCTGTTGAAAAAAAAATGAATATTTTCCTTGTTTATGAAATGAAATTTGATTAACAGGTTTTTGTTCAATCTGTGAAGCAATGATGCACAGAAAAATTACTAATTAGAATGAGGAATTCCTCTTTACCTTGTTTAGAGAGTGATGAAATTTGAGGAGGAAGAAAGAAAAAACTGATTGATTTAACTTTCAATTGAAAAAGATAATAGAAAGATGTAGCTACAAGTTACTTAGAACTTAGAAGTTTGTTTCTGGTTGAAAAGGTCGCAGTTGAGTAATTAACTAGTTATTATATTTCTTATTGTTGATCTCTGTATAGCTTTACTCTGCCAACTTGCTATTTTAAACATGTTTGAATTTTATTGTAAGAAAGCAAAACTAAAAATTTGATTGTAAATTATTTTGGCATGTGTACAAAAGTATGATTGCTTCTGAAAGTTTTTTGAAAAAATTGTTTCTAATAATTTTGAAGAGTTTAGTTTAATTCACTTGGAGTCTAATTGATACGGCGGGCATACCATTGAATGACTTGCCTAATGTCAAGACTACATTAAAATTAAATTATATGTTTGTTTTTTTTTTCTTTCTAAAATTATTAAACCTTGACTTCAAAACCTTTTTATTTGATTTCTACCATGAAAATTACTAATGTTAAAGAATATAATCAATTGAGATCACACTTATAATTTTGACAGTTTATTAAGTAATTAAAAAGTAAAACGTAGAGTGGGTGTGTAATTAGGTATTGGAACTCTGCCATTTCTGCACAGGCATGATGTCCTGTCTATTATTTTTATGATTTTCAAGGTTCCTTTATTCATAGGAAAATCTATTATTGAAAAATGATAAGAAATACAATTCCTATGAATTTCTTTTGTGGTCTTGTTTAGGTCCATGCGTAAAGATTACATAATGATTTGTTGACTAGTGGACATAATTAGTTTGATAAAACATCATGGATGCATATTATGTAGGCATTTGATTTGTTAATGATCAAACATTTTATTAACTTTTATGGGTTTTTTTTTATATTTATTAAAAGGGGTAATTTTTTCAAAATTATCAAATGGAAATAAATTTTAAAAAAAATACTCATTTAAGGATAAATCATAAAAATAATTACGATTTTGTACACAAAAGTTAAATCAAGATTTACAATTAAATGTAAGTTTTTATAAAATAATTTTATAAAATGTAAGTTTTTAAATTTTTTTTTTGAAAATTAAATGCAAAATATTTTAAAAATTTTCTAAAAAAAAATTTGAAATCCAGTTTAAAAACTCATTTTGGTTTGTTAATTGTTTAATTTTACAACTAACCATATTATGATGGTCCCATATTTGTGCAAGTGTATAATCGAACTGTTTTCTTTTTAATTTTTAATTATAAAAAACTCATTTTTGTTTTAGATATTAATATGTTAATGTTAAAACTGAAACTGATGAATAAAATAATTTTAAAAATATTTTAAATGAAAATAAAAATATAAGTAATAGAAAAATAAATATAGAAAACTGATTTTTAAAATATTCTGAATTTTTCAAACGTTTTCAGAAATCATTTTATGAAATTAATAAGTTTTTAATTTTAAAATGAAAAATATTTATAGAAAACTGATGGTTTCTGCAAGGTTTTTGCTACTCCAGGAATTTTTTTACTGTGATAATTTTTTAAGGCATTCAAAGGTATTGTTCAAATGGAATTCCTGTTATTTCGAGGTTAATAGCATTTTTTGGTGAGGCTCATTTTCATAGGACTAAACTAGACGTTTTAAGTTTTAAGAGATATGATTCATCTTCTTACCTTGGGATTTTTTTTGGGTTAATATTGCACTGTGAAATGATTCCTCTTAGCACTGGGTAAATATTTCACTGGGCATTTGCTGTGAATGAGATACAAGCACATCAATTAATACCGTAGAACCATTTTTACTTTAACATTTTTATGATGGCATTTTATACTGTAGAACCATTTTTGTAGGATTTTTTCAGCTCTGCATTGCTTTGTCTTCACTGTTTATATTGTTTAGTCTGTCTCCCTCATCAATTTAATTGTTTGAATAAATGCAGGAGACCCTTCACAACAACAATTTTAGAAATGAATCCATAGACAGTGCTGAAGCTTTAGAAAATGGAGGCAGTGTGGCCGGTAAAGACAAGATAATCCAAAAGAAGGAAAACCTCCTCCTGAACTGGCCCTTAATTGCATGATTATCTTCAGTTTGGAACAAGATTGACATAATATGGTACCAGTTGAACCATATTAAATTTATTCCTTTAGTTCAATACTTTCATATTGTTTGTACTTTGGGTTTGACAGTAGTGACAAAGATGTAGAAAAAATTTACATTTAGTGTTGATATCCCTCTTCCTATTTCGAAATAGATATTTTGTATAAATTTTTACTTCTCAAATGTTTAGGTCTAGCACTTATCATTTACCAAATTACCATGTACCCATATGTGGAAAAAGCTAGTGAAAAACACGATCGCCTGCCAGTGGAAGGCTTTCTGCATTCAGTCAATCTACACAGAGTGAATCGGTCCCTAAGGAAGCCCCGACCCCGAAAGGGCTGCCGTCCGATGGGTACACGAAAGTGACAAAGTTGCTTTGACTACAGAACCATGCCTGTCTGTTGGAGTGAATTGGATAATCGGGCCGAGGGCTGCCCCCTCTTCCCCTCACTCTCCTTTCCCCAAGATGAGTGGACCTATTGTTATTGGTCGCATCCTGTGGTTATTTTTCACCTAATTTTGGCAATTATTGCTTTTCAGCATTTCATTTTTTGTTATTTAAAACATGTTCTGTTACGTTGGTCCCATATGCAGATGATATCCATACCACTTTTGCAAAGTTACCCCTTCATAGCGTTGTTGTCAGGCTTAGCAATATACATAGTATTAAGTATTGCTTCAGTTCTGAAGAATACTCTGTCTGTAATGCACCTGTTATTTATTTGGATTCTTCTCTAAACCTATGGAGATCAGTTAAATTGATTCAGAAAAGTTTCTATGTTACAAATTTGACTGAAATTACTCTGGCCCTGATTCATTGGCAAGAGAAGTAGTTGGTGTGTAACCTTGTGGTGTTTTAGGAGGGTTGCATGAGAAGTAGCAGGCTGTGTAACCTTGTGGTCATGTGGCAAGGTGAGAAGGGAATCATTTAGGGGATTGATTAGATGGTTTAGTAGAAAAAGGAGAATTGAAAAGAGAGTAAAGGGGGAAAGAGAGATGTAGGAAAAAAGCAAGTTTTGAAATATTGCGAGAGAACTAGGACTGGAAAATGGCATGATTATTTGTATTTTCTTGTCTGGATAGAGTTCATACCAGTTTTTGTTCACGTCTATCTCTGTCATTGATGTCATACTGATATAGCTATTAGTATCAGATTTATAGTAAATAGTGTAGTTTTTCAGATCATTATGCTCTAGTTTCTTATCCTCTCTGAAGTTTTGTTAAAGTTTGTACTTAGTTATTTGAACTTGACAACATTTTTCATCTACATACCTAAAGGTTGAAGGCGTTCTAAATTTGGTGGAAGTGACTCAGGTGAAGAGAACATGTCTAAGAAATAGTTGGCCCTTCAGCAACCTCTTGATCATATCACTTACGCATTTGGAAAGGGATCCATCATGTGGCTTGGTTGTTCTGTCTCACCAAAAAATGTACCTATTGTGTCTTTTGGTTTTTTTGCTCTTGATGTAGCACTAGGAATTGGTGATCTTCATAAGGTATCCTTAGATCCTTGCATGAAGAGGTTTCTTGCGCATTTGTTTCATGTGAATAAACTCTTAACTGTTTTTAATAAGTAGGATTTTGATTGCCATTATCATTTTCCTTTTTCTTTATCCATAAGGGTAAATTGGTCATTGCTTTTGATTGTTACTTAGTGATAATGTGAATTGAAAATAAGAAATGGAAGTAGTTGAAAGTAACTATGTTTATTCTTTAACTATATATATTTTACTTTTAAGTTTGCTTAATCAATGTGCTAGTGACTAATCATTTTATTTTACTTTTTTTAACAATATATATATATATATTGTTATATATATTTACTTATATTTATAATGTTATTCTTATTATTATGATTATGATTATTATTATCATTATTATTATTATTATTATTATTATTATAAATTTTGAAGATGGTTTTTGTGAAAAAACCGTTTTAGAATCCTATATTTTTTTTATTCAAAAAAGACATTCTAAGACGGTTATCTGGAAAACCGTCTTAGAAAGTACACTTCTAAGACGATTTTTGCTAAAAAACCGTCTTTGAAGTGTAACTTTTTTTTTCTTATTAAAAGGGATATTCTAAGATGGTTATTTGAAAAACCGTCTTAGAAAATCTCATTCTAAGACAGTTATAGGTTAAAAATCGTCTTAGAATGGAACATTCTAAGACGGTTATATGTAACAGCCGTCTTAGAATGCTGTAAAAAATAAAAAAATTCAAAGATAAATTCTAAGACGGTTCTAGATAGCAACCGTCTTAGAATGTGACATTCTAAGACGGTTCAATGACCGTCGTAGAATGTCTTACCTTTCAACAACAGACTACTACGACGGTTCTCGAATTGACGTCGAAAGGGTAAAATAACCGACGTAGAAAGTGTTGTTTGTAGTAGTGTTCCTTTTCCATTGCAAGGATCCACCCCAAAATCCCAGTCTTTCTTCCCAATCTTGCTCCTTATCTCTTTCAATGCCTTCACTGCACACAATTCAACTTCATCAATAAGAGAAAAAACAAACAACATTCTAGTGAATGTTAACACCGATGCATATGCATAGAATTAGAAGCTATGATGAAATGGAACAACCACTCCATTATTGTTTTTGCTGTCCATAGATCTAAACAAAAGAATTGAGTGAGACGAGACACTATTGACTCTGCCTCACTTTTGCAACTCTATGTTCCAATCCAAAACATGGAAAAGTATCACTACTACAAATGTATGAAATAACGATGCACATACGATAACGGTTATCATAAAACAGTCTTAGATTATAACGCGGTGGCAAACTTGTAAATAAGTTTGGTGGAACAAAGACGGTTGTTTCGAAACCGTCTTCAAATTGGGTCAACAAAGACGATCGTTTAGGAAACCGTCGTCGTATGCCTTGTACCAAAGAAAAAAAATTAGCATTATTGTAATTAAAATCCAATTCATAATACCTAATTTCAGAAATCCTGTTGGGTTGTGCTACCAACTTGCACTTTGCTACTCTCGCACTTGATACTCCACTCTCTTCAATGCTTCGCGCCCAAAGGTCACTCTCGCGCCATCGTTGAACCTCTCGCACAGTCGTGCAATTGTGGTCGTGCTTCATTGGCATCGTGCAACTTCAACTTCAACCAGGTTTGCTTTCCTACACAATTTCCTGCAATTTAAGTGGTATAAAACAACCCATTTGAATAATGCGTAACAACCCTATTAAAAGAATGAAGAAAAGACAACACCTTTAGGGTTGTGCACAGAATTGGGACAATATTTGAATAATGTAGTTACTGCTATGATGTTGAAGAAAAGACAACACCTTTAGGGTTTTGTAGATTTTGGTTATGGATGCTGATTCAGTGAAGGAATGCCTTTTCCATTTTCTGCAAGTATTCTATGACCTCAGCCCAAGTGTAGAAACCGTTACTTCCCTTCACATCTTTATACAAATATTTAAGTAGACTTTTCATTCTCCATAGGTCCATATAACCAAACTTGTCTTCCATAAGTTCCCGAGTTGGCCTTGCATTTTCCTCATATCCCTGTGGAACAGTTGCAATTTAGATAATGCTTAAGTAGATGTACTTGTATTATATGGTTACTTATATGGGAATTTTAGATTTGATAGTTCTGAAAGAGAAGTATTCATGCTTATTGAAAACAATAATATATATATATATATATATATATATGCGTAAAGATTTTTAAACTATTAACTAATTAAAATTTACTTGTATATATATGACTTTTAATTAAAGTCATTTTTATAAAAGTCTATAATTTTTAATTATATGTCAATTCATCATTAAATATAAAAAAATATCTTTACACTGTTAGTGTATTCTAGTTATAAATTCAAAAAATTTGTTTTAGGAAACTTGATAGATGTAGTGGGTGCTAATTTACTTACATGATGAACAGCTCCTTTCAAGGCACTCAATTGCTCCCTTTGAGACTGTCCTGACCTGTAATACAAATGCAACATAAGTTTAGAAAAAGGGTGTGTAGTAAAAATATAGTACGATCTACTTCTAAACTTGATCTCTCTTGGGTTGATTACTCCTACATCTATATCCTTGTCCACACTTGATTTTATGTCATTGAGCAGCTGCCAGAGAGAATAAAGTTTTTGTTATATAAAAAACTATTTGAAATTAATCACTTAGTCATTTCCAGCACCAAATTAATCACTCAGTCACAATACAAAAATTCGAAATTAATCACATAATCACTTCTGCCCTTCTTGGATATGTGGATGGTTGAGCTTGTTGGACTAACTACTGCTTTGGCATCTAATGTTTTTTGCTCCTCAATGTCTTATTGTTTGCAAGATGATTTTTTTCAAAACCCTAGTAGCCCATATTCACTTTGTTGTTAATTTTGCATCCCATACTCAATAGATAAAGAAAACAAAACCGCAATTGGTCTTAGATTTACTTTTCCATTTAAATGTGTTGTTTTCACAATAACAAAAATATATTGTAGCTAAATAAAATAGAATCACACTTGGTCTTAGTTTTAATCTTTACTTTTCCCTTTCAATGTGCTATTTTCACAATAATAAAAAAACCCTTTGAAATATTGGATAATTGCATTTCCAAATGACGATGTCACTTGCCACCTCTGGGACCCTGTTTCTGTTTGGCCAAGTCATATGTCAAACCATCAAGTGACCGAGATATTGGAGTAGTAAATTGCACTTGGTGTCTGATTAAATTTTGTTGAATACGACTGAAATTCTACTAGTTTGATTTGTAATGTTGGCTTCCCCTTGACATCCCAGATTTACTTGGTCAACTTACTGTTCTATTATTACTTACCTTTCTACAAGTATGCATGTGTGTGCTCGTGCTCACATGTAGCATGCACAAAATGGAAAAAATCATGTGAAGTTTGATTAGTTTACAAGATATTATTGGGCTACATATCACTTCCACATTTACATGATGAGCGGTTATTTCTTAGTTGGGGGCAATTCTCCTGTAATGTGTAAAATTTCAGCATATATTACCTTGTCATGATCATGGGCATGCCCATTGCACATATATGTGCATACCACTTAGTCATGCCACCAAAACTAGCCAAAACTATATATATATATATATATGTTATGGCAGTGTGGCTAAGTGGTATATATATAAGAATACCCCCTTCCCGAAAATGGAGGGATAAACTATTTTTGTGTTATTTGTATCTTCAATTATGTTTTCTTTAATCCCATTCTTCAAAAGGCTTCCTTTTTTTCGTATTGAAAAAGAAGTATAGACCTGTCGCGCAGAAGCACAAATCTTGGGACAAATTGCAATTGCTAATTATAAATTCCTAATTGATCCTTGTTCTTCTTCCATTGCTTTTAGCCACTTCTGCCCTTCTTGGCTAGCTAAGGTAACATGAACACTCTTTGAATCCTTCTCTAAAACCTCACTAGCAATCACTAAGGCAAAGGCAATTAAGTCAACATAGCCATACCTTTTGAGGAACTCTTATTTCCCTTCTTGTCCTATCTCTGGCCAACAGGTAATTGTCTTCTGGTGTTTGATCCTCTTCAGATTCATCATCATTTTGTGGTCTGTCAGACCTTGAAATTCAGTGGAAGTCATCTCAGTTTCCACCTCAAGGTTTATCTTTTCAGGAGCAAGGTCCTCATTCTGATCAACACTTGGCTGATTCAGAATGCATTTGGTCTTGTAAGCCATCTTAGTCTCATTAAAGACTACATCTCTGCTGAGCAAACACTTCCTATAACCATCCTCAAGACACCACAACTTGTATCCCTTGACACCTTCTAGATATCCCAAAAAAAATACTCTTGAATTTTCTAGGTTCCAACTTGTTTATTTTAATGTGAGCAAAGGCAAGGCAGCCAAATACTCTGAACTGTTTCAGGTATGGACGGTGGCCGGCCTGACCAAATCTCTTCAGGGGTTTTGAAGTCTAAGGCAGTTGAGGGACATCTGTTGATGAGATACTCAACAGTAACAACTGCTTCTACCCAAAATACTTTAGGCAATCCAGCTCTCAACAACATACACCTTACTCTTTCTAGGATAGTTCGATTGAACCTCTCAGCCAGGCCATTCTGCTTAGGAGTACCTGTAACAGTTCTGTGCCTTGCAATTCAATGCTCCTTGCAGAAATTGAAGGGCTTAGAGTACAACTCTTGGCCGTTGTCAGTTCTAAATCTCTTTACCTTTCTACCAGTTTGATTTTCAACAATTACTTTCCAATTTCTAAAGTTTTCAAATGCTTCATCCTTGGAATTCTATATGTAGATCCACAACTTCCTTGAGTAATCATCTACAATGCTCAGGAAATATGTAGCACCTAAGTGTGAAGGGGTCTTAGTTGGTCCCCACAGATCAGCATGGACATAATCAAGTGTGCCTTTTTTCCTTTTCTGTCCTAAGCTGTTCTTGGATCTGCAGGCCTTGCCACAAACACAGTGGTCACAAAATTGCAGTTTGTCCACCTTGTCTCCACACAACAATTCCTGTTTACTTAGCTCCACCAGCTCTCTTTCCCTCACATGCCGCAATCTCATGTGCCACAACTCAGATTTTAATGGAATTTTTCCTGCTGCAGTAGCCACTGAGCTAATAACAACCTCACCATCGACTGCATACATGCCATTTTTCACGATTCCTCTCATTATAGTTGTTGAATCCTTGACAACATTCAGAATTCCCTTTGACCCTTTGAACACAACACATATTTTTCTTTTTTAAACATACCAACGGATATCAAGTTACTTTCTAAATCAGGCACATACCTGACGTCTTTGAGTATTCTATCCATACCATCATGAAACTAGAATCTGATTGATCCAATTCCTTTAATCTTGCATGGTTTATTGTCTCCCAAAAGAACTAGTCGTTCTGCTTAATCACAAAATTCTTGAAATCATGATCTTTTTGTTGTCATGTGCATCCTAAATCCATTATCCATTCTGAGTTTGGACTTTCATTTGAAACTGCTAATGCTTCAGTAGATTCATACCCATCAGTGTGGACAATGGTTGCATAGTCCTTTGATCTATATTGGTTTCCTTCATTGGCCTTCCTTTAGGGAAAACCTTCCTTGTGTGACCTTTCTTGCAATGATAAAGTCTGATCTTCTAATTAAGCTTTCTTGTGTGTCCTTTAGGGAAAACCTTCCTTGTGTGACCTTTCTTGTTATACGGTTTGTATCAAATATATACATACTTTTTTTCCAGAATGTACATGACAATTATATCGTATGTATTCTATGACCTTTCTTATTTGATTCTTTTAATTTCACCATCTTATTGTAGTGATATCATTCTCCAATCACAACCTAATCTATCTCGATCAACTTCTGCGACCAAGTTCCAAAGATTTATAACTTCTTTCGTACTTTGCATTTGTCTCTCTTTCATGTTGTATGTTCTAACTACCTTTGTCCTTTGGCAAGAAACAATTCTTGTTTTTTTTTCTAAGTTATATCTAAACGTTAACCTACAATACTAGAATTAAAAAAATGATGTACAAGATCTGAGGCTGTCAACTGTTAAAATAATTTATTAATTTAAAATGGTGTTGTATTATGACATGATTTAAAGAGTGCAGTGGAACTTGAATTTGTCTTCTTGTAAAGGAAAAATAATGGTAATTAGTTTTGGAGTTGCAGTTGGAAAGTTAACAATTGTTGAATAAAGAGTCCAGTGCAATCATTTATAGACATAGATTTTCTTGTGTAATTGTGTTGTACCTTGTAAACATCAGTTGCTCAAAGTACCAATACCAAGTAGATTGTATTTTACAAGTGTACGACATTAGTTTCCCCCTGATTCAAATTGTTTTCTCTTTTTATGTTCTTAGTGACCATTGTTATTATCAAGTGTTAACACTGTCATTGTCGTCCTATATAAATGCATAGATTAACCCATTACTTTATGCAGTTCACTTCTGGGCACCTACCTTTAAGTGGGGCATTAGTATTGCCAACTTTGCTGATTTCTCAAAACCACCCGAGAAACTTTCTTATCCTCAGCAAATAGGTATGCATGTACATAAACTACTTCATTTACTGTTATCTATCATAGACCACTCTCCCTTCCTCCCCTCCTCCCCCCCTCTCTCTCTCCCTGTCTCTGTCTTTGTCTCTCACGCACACACCCACATATGCTTTTTCTTATATTTGATCCTTATCTGCATATCAGGGTTCCCTGAAAGGTGTAGACAACACTTAGTATTCAAGTTGCTGGCAGTTTTAGTGTATACCATTGTGTATTGGGTTTTGTTTATATCCATACATTGCTGATTACTTTTTTGGTTTTTATGCAACGGTCACAGCTACTGGAATTATCTGGTCTCGTTACAGCACTGTAATCACCCCAGTAAGTTTGATTTTTTCTAAAGACAAATTTCTTTTAACTAGTCCATTTAGACATGATTGACAGATTTCTTTTAACTAGTTCATTTAGACATGATTATTTATGGACCTTCAAAGAAAGCAAAACTTTGTTATTACCTTCATCACAGTACATGATTTGTACATAATTCTTGTTTGTAGTTGCATTATTCTCTTGTATTGAAAAAGTATGACCTTGTTACAACTATTTTCCTTGTTACAGAAAAATTGGAACCTGTTTAGTGTAAACATTGCAATGGCAGGGACAGGCTTATACCAACTCACGCAAATTGCGGTAAGGGATATTTATTTAATTTAGTTTTGGATGATTTCTACTAGGTAACCTTGTGTTCTTGGGTTCTAGTCACAATCAGATTCTTTCCTCATGTGAGATTAAGGTTACATACATCTCACTCATCCTAGGTCCCAAAATATTGGGTCCATTCATCAAAAAATCAAATTTTGATATTTTTGCACAAACTTTAAAGAAGGCAATAGGGAGTGAAGAAAAATAATTGCTATTTTATTTTTCTGGCGTACAATCCATGAGCCCTACAATTTTAAGAGGGAAAATCAATAAGGAGTGCAAAGAGAAAATGCTGTTTCTCCAGCCTTTAAGGAAAGATAAACAGAAGAAAATGAAAATTAAATGAAAATTACAAATCAACTTGAAAGAAATTAAATCAAAATCCATAAATATAAACAGAAGAAAATGAAAGAGAAAGTCATGAAACCAAAAATATGGTAATGATAAGAGATTCAGTTAGGTATATTGATATTGAGCCAGACCAAAATATATATGCATCAACTTGGTAGCAGGCAGCACCACAGCTGCATATACTAACTTAAGGCACATATGTTTAAAGGACTGTACGATTAGTCTTGGGAAAAATCAACTTGGCAATATGATATTTTTCATGTTTGGTACAAGTTTGAACAATTTTTTTCTGGCCATTATTGATTCCAAGGAAGTGAGATTTTGTTGTTCTGTTTGAACTTTGAATTTTACTCCCTCAATGAGAGACGAGTATGTTGTTTTCCTGTGGCATGAGAAAGGAAGTTATCTTGTAAACCAACTATTGACTTCCACCCTCACTGATTTCTACCACATTCTTTGTCCTACCATTTGAATTTTGAAAAGCATTCCAAAAATATTAATCATACACTGGCTATGCACATCAGCCCATCAAGCCTTGCATGGTAGTGACAAAACAAAGGGAATTAAAAGTTAAAACCTCATTGTATGGTCAATTTTGAAAATTGTATATATGATAAGATGCAACACAATCCTACAAATGGTAAACCACCATGCCACTTTCATTGGTCTAAATTGTTCTACAATGTAGACCTAAGGCAGGCATAGGGTCAATAAACTTCATATGGGAACTCCCCAGTCCCCAAAGATTCACTACAGCGCTTGAAACCTTAGTTTTCAAACCCATGGTTTAACCCGTGACCACTTGGCTACACCAGTTACTCACATTAAAACACAGCTGATAAAAGTTGGAGAAATTCAATAAATTCAGTAAGCCTGTATATTTGAGCCAACTTTTCTTCATTCTTTGACTATGCTATGTGCAGGGCTGAATGACCTTATAAGCAATTTGGCAAAATATGAAGGAAAACACTTAAAATAAGAATATAGACTACTGCTTATGTAATGCATCATAAATATGCAGATATAGAATTAGTGAATCTTGTTCTAGAATCTAGGCTATGAGATCTGTTTTGTTCCTTTTTTTTATTTTTTCCGTTTTGTGAAGCAAATGAAGGGTACCTCAATCACTAGAGGCAAAGCTCCTATCAAGAAAAACTATAAGCAAAACAATTTAGAAGAATACAGAGGCTGATAATTTGTCTATACTATACACATGATTAACACAACAATATGACATCACATCACTTAATTCATGTAGCTAACCCCATCTAGTTGGAAAAGTATTGGTTGTTGTGTGATGCATTCAAAGTTATTAACAAAAATTTGATAGTAAATAATATATTTGAAGTTTTAATCTTCAACTGAGCCAAATGGTTTGTGTAATCCATGTAGCCAACCTCACCTAGTGGGTTAATGCTTTTGTTAATGTATTTATCATTTAGGAATTACATTGACATCCCATGTGGTTTCTTGAAATTTCACACGATATTACAGCCCTTTTAAGGCTTACAACAGTAACCCCCCTTACATGGTACACATTGTAATGTGCTCGAGTAACAAGGGTACGCAATGCAATGTATTTCAAACAATAAGGGGGTTACTATAGGGGTTAAAAAGGCAGGGAAATCGTGTAAAACTTCAAGAAACCACCAGAAGTGTCACTGTAATTGGCCTACATTTTATGTTGCTGGTGGGCCTTCCTTTAATAATTGTCAACATGATCCAATTCTATTTCTTTTTCATATATATATATATATATATATATATATGTTTCTTTTCAACTGGGGAAATCTGTTGGCCTTCACTTCAGAAGCTGTGGGTCATAGATCTTAACATGTTACGTTGATTCTTGCGAAAGTCTTCTATGACACTGATATTACTTTGTAATTACTTATCTATGTTGTGTAAAACTATTGATTTTGCTTTCTCATTTTCAAGGTGGACTTGTTAGTCTTGTCGTGTTTCGGGAAGTCTTTGTCGTTGGTGGTGCAATATTTCTAAGAGCAAATAGCTTGGGTTGGAAGGTATGAACAATCTCATTCTCAAGTTTTCCATTTTGCTTTAAAAAATATGTAGTCATCAAGATGAAACCCTTGATGTTTTGTCTTTCTCTCAGTGGGAAACCTGGTTTGATTTTTTAAACATTGATGGGACCTGCCGCCTAAAGGTTGAACCACTCTTTCTAAGCAAGGTAACTTTGATGGGTATTTTTAGTTTATCATACAATGCATGATGTTGTTGTGTTGCAAACTTGCTTATGTGTACTACTTGCATAACATGTGATAAAGTTATGGCATGATGGAATATTTTAATGTGCTGTTTGTCTGCAAGGTTAGTGAGATATATAAATATATACAACAGTGGGAGTTAGCGTGTCACTGGTTTTAGGACACTATACCCTGTTCATTGCTTTAATATATATCTACTTCTGTTGTGTGTGTAAATAAAAGCACTAAAGTAAACTTTTCTATTTTTTAATTAAAAATAACAAACTTTCTAGCTACTACATCAATTAAGAAATTCCCTTTATTTGAACATGCACCATGTAAGTCTTTTACTCTAAGACATTCTACCTAGGAGAGTAATTTGTCTTTTTAATTTACCCTTTTGTAGGGATCATGTTTCTTTCACAAGAAGCTTGAGATTGACTCATGTAAGAATATGTTGTGTTTGAGAATGGAGGGTTATATTTTTTTTCTTGGTCTCTTTAGAAATATTTACACAAGATGAGATCTTCCCTATTGTAACCAATGGGCTAATTCCATTAATATCACCTTTGATTGATGATGATGTTCAAATTAGCATGCCAATTGTCCAATCACGTGTCTCCACAAAAAAGGGTCATTTTCAACAAAATTGATCATGACTTAACTTTAGTATAGTCTCTTTTGTTGCTGAAGATATCACATAATTTGGTATTGCGCTCTGTCATGTGTTCATTGCTAGTCATTCTTCAATGCTTATTTTCCACTTGAAGGTGGGCATGGTATCTCACTTTCTCTCTAAAATCCATTAAACTTACTGACCAACTTAAACTATATATGTACTATATCTCACCGATTTTAGTACCTCATGAAGCCCTTTTCGAAGACCTTTTTCTTCTTTCATACAAATAAGTTCTTTTTTCCCTCTAATTAAATACCATTGAAATTCTTTTGACTTCCCTAATGAATAGACAAAAAATTAGGGAAGATGATATATCATTGTCTCTCTGTCTACGCATTGATATTTAATGATTTACCATGCTGAAAATTCAAAGCATTATGATTTGTATTTGATTGCAATGATAGCTAGGACAATACGTTTCTTCTTTCGCACTTAAGCCGGTAATAAATTGATAACTTTTTTCATGATAGAAATTAATAAATTCATAATTTTTGCATAACAGAAGGAGTTTAAAAAGGGATTCCACGGTCCTAATAATGATTATCCATTAAAGGGTAATTAAATCAATTCATAAAAGCAGTGACTGACTTTGTCTGTGTTATTGGCATTTGGTCCCCCCATCACCTCTTCTATGGTCTATCTCTTTTTCAATGTAAATAATATAAATCAAAATTTGTATCTCACTTCTCCGGACTCATACTCCTCCAACAGCTTCCTAATCATGTCCTTGACATCCTCAAATGCCCATCCAGGCCTGCTGCTCCCTCCACCACCCCAACATCTCAAGATTCGCTCCCTGGTAAGTCTTGCCTTTAGCAATGACTTTGTCATTTGAACCACTTTGCTCCCAATTGCACCTGGCCCTAAACATTGTGTTCCAATCTCTTCAAGGTGTTGTGGGGCTAGGACTTCATCCACCACTGCTTTAGCTAGAAACATAGCAAGATCCTCAACAACAACAGGATTGTCGAGAGCAGTTTCATCTGCTGACTCTATCAACATTACAAAACCACTCACTACATCATCGGCTGGGAAGCACAAAGACGTCAGCAACACAGAAGCCATTTCCTTCCCTCTATTCTTCCTATCCATTGCCAGAGTTATCAGTTTTTTTAACAAAGATTGCATTGAGTGCAACACTGTTCTTGTTGTTTTCTTGTTCTAGACAGCTATTTACCTCCAATATATCACACTATAAGAAGTACTCTTCAATGATAGACTGAGTCATTACCTTGAAACTTTTAGTAGCACTATCTTCTATTGTGTTCTTTTGAGGCTCCATTGAAAGTGATTTCAAAGATGACACACATAACCAACCCTCAAATGCTGCTTTAGACATCAGTTGCTGTAGTATTCCACATGCATCTGGTATGTCAAGTGATAAGTCCTCAACAGTGTCAATGAACCGACCGAACCCTTTAGACATTTGGCTGGAGTTAATGAAACCTTCTTCAGCTACTACCTTCAACAAATCTAATAGTGGGGATTCTACTTGACGTCTCTCCATTGCCATTATAAGAGCCCGTTTCACTATTTCGTGATGGAAAAAAGGAACTTTCAAATCTTTGATGCATCTGAAGGCTTCTTTCTTGTCACCACTTACAACATACTCCTTCAAAAAATTGTTTATCTTAGCTTTAACATCATCAACTGTGGTATTCTTACTTCCATTTTGCATCGGTCTATGATTTCCGCATGCAGAGGGGCTGCTAGATAGCTTTTCTCAGCTTTTTTCAAGATCTCAACCCCTTTTGAATCTTTGGGTAAGTAGGCCATTTGCTTCTTCAAAAATGCAGGAGGAACTATGTTGTTGAACACTATATATACATATATATGTAGAAAAATGTGTGTTTGTGTGTGTTATCCTTTGTTTGAAATAAATTTTGTTTGTTGTTGTAGGTCAAAGTGAAAGACTCGATTACCTCATAAAGGTTTTTTTTGGTTGTTGATACAAAACTCCTTTGTGCAACTTCAATTACATCCGGCCGTATAATCAACCCTATACTCCATATTTTCAGGTATTTGAAATGAACAATAATGTTTTTTCCTACTTTCTTTGATTGTTTCAGCTTTGTAGTTTATTTATTACAACATGCATTGCATTATATAACCTTAGTTTCCCGTTTAAGGTTCAATTCAATGATTAATACGAATAGTTTGGATTAATCGTTGAATTGAATCTTGAATTGTCCGTTTGGACAGTTTGAGAAGTAATGCATTTTATGCAACATTCATACATGGACATTACGTATGGTTTTTTTATATTTGATGAAATTTCGGTCCCTTGCATTTTGCTTTGTTCTCTGGGTACATACGATTGCGGCTGAATAACACCTCCGTTATCATGTCGTGTACTCGGAGACCAATGCGAAATGCTACTGAAATTTCATTAAATTAATGAAACCTTATGTAGTGTCAATGTATGAATGTTGCATAAAATACTACTTCTTGAATGGGATAGGGCCACACCTGTTTGTATACATGACATTCATAAACATGCATATCACATTTTTGATTTATAAGTTTGACAGCAGATGGAATTCCTGGATCGTAGTTGGATGAAAGCACCACGAATTATGAATGAGTATGAAATTGGTGTTGAACAATTTCTTCAATTTACCAGCCAAAATGCACCATCATTGAGGGGCAAATTTTATTGTCCTTGTGTCAAATGTTTGAATGGGAGACGGCAATCCATAGATGACATCAGAACTCATCTAATATGTAACGGCATCATTCTGACTTATACAAAGTGGATATGGCATGGTGAATTGCTGGGCACGCAGGCAGGGAATGAAACTGCCACCGTTGATGTCAACAACGAGGATCGTATAGAAGACATGATTCGTGATCTAGGCGAAGAACATTTTCGCCAAGCCCATTCATCGACATATTCTAAACTGGAGTCTGATTCAAAGATCCCTTTGTATGCTGGTTGCACATCTTTCACACGGTTGTCGGCGGTGTTGTCTTTGGTTAACTTGAAGGCCAGATTTGGGTGGAGTAACAAAAGTTTCACTGAATTGCTTGTACTGTTAAAGAAGATGCTTCCTGAAGAAAACACCCTCCCCAAGACTCACTACGAAGCAAAGAAGATTTTATGTCCTATGGGTATGCAGTACCAGAAAATTCATGCATGCCCTAATGATTGCATCCTGTATCGACATGAGAATGCGGATTTGCACAGCTGCCCCACTTGTGGGTCCCCCAGATACAAATTAACTGATGATGACGGCAATGATGAAACAAACTCATTCAGGGGTCGGCCCGTAAAGGTCTGTTGGTATCTTCCCATAATTCCAAGGTTTAAGCGGTTGTTTGCCAATGCAAATGATGTCAAAAACCTTACTTAGCATGCATATGGGATCAATAATGATGGAAATCTCCGACACCCCGCCGATTCTCCTCAATGGAAGGCAATTGACCATATGTACCTACATTATGCCAGTGACCCAAGAAACCTCAGGCTTGCGCTAGCTTCTGACGGAATGAATCCTTTTGGTAGCCTATCCACTAACCACAATTCGTGGCCAGTGTTACTTATGATTTGCAACCTCCATCCTTTGTTGTGCACGAAGCGAAAATACATAATGTTGTCTATGATGATAGCGGGTCCACGACAACCAAGAAATGATATTGATGTGTATTTGGCACCGTTGATTGAAGACTTTAAACAACCGTGGGTTGATGGTGTTGATGTGTTTGATGGGCATCTGTAGGAGACTTTTAGGTTGCATGCCATGGTCTTCTGTACAATTAACGACTTTCCAGCATACGGGAATTTGAGTGGATATAGTGTCAAAGGACATCATGCATGTCTAGCAGGCAAAGAAGTATATGATTGTGTGAAGGACATCTTGAATGTTTTTGGGAAAACCTAACAAAAGGATGCATCTGACAAGCAAATTTGAAAGAAAAAAAATCCATATTTTTTTATGTTCCATATTGGTCCGATATGGATGTCAAACATTGCATAGACCTAATGCATGTTGAGAAAAATGTTTGTGACAGTTTGATTGGCAACCTCCTGAACATTCAAGGGAAGACCAAGGATAATTTGAAATCTCGACAAGATTTGGTTGAGATGGGTATATGGCACCAATTGCATCCAATTAAACAAGGTCAAAAAACGTATTTGCCCCCCTGCAAGCCACACTTTGTCTACAAGAGAAAAAAAACAATTCTGCCAGTGTTTGCGAACAATAAAAGTCTCACAAGGATACTTTTCTAATATAAAGAGCCTTGTATCGGTTAAGGAGCTGAAATTGGTAGGGTTGAAGTCTCATGATTGTCATGTGTTGATGCAACAAATATTTCCTGTTGCGATACGTGGTATATTGCCTGAAAAAGTTAGGGTTGCAATTACTCGTTTGTGCTTCTTGTTTAATGCATTTTGTAACAAAGTCATTGACCCTAACCAGTTGGATGATTTAGAGAACGATGCTGTTGTTGTCCTTTGTCAGTTGGAGATGTTTTTTCCTCCATCTTTTTTTGATATAATGGTCCACCTAATTGTTCACGTAGTCAGGGAAATAAGGTTGTGTGGTCCAGTTTTCCTTCGATGGATGTATCCTATTGAGCGTTACATGAAAGTGTTAAAAAGTTATACCAAGAATCAATACCGTCCAGAAGCTTCCATTGTGGAAAGATATGTTGCCGAAGAAAGTATTGAGTTTTGTTCAGAGTACATCGATGCACTTAAACCTGTTGGAATTCCACAAAGCCATCAGTGGGAGATAAGGGAACAAGAGGATTCAATGTAGTCACACTTAGTCGGCAACAGGTTGCACAAGCACATTTGTATGTTTTGAATAACACGAAAGATGTTTTTCCTTACATAGAAAGGCACAAACAATATTTGCAAGAGTGTCACCCAAGAATGAACTTCATGAACCACCTATAAGAACATAATAGAACCTTTGTTAATTGGTTTAAAGAACAAATACTTGATGATGACAGTGCCTCGAAGACTTTAAGACTGTTAGCTATAGGCCCAAATCTCAACGTTCCCACTTGGAAGGGGTATGACATCAACAACTGTTCCTTCTACGCAAAATCACAAGATGATCATAGTACTGTCCAAAATAGTGGGGTAAGTGTTGATGCCGCTTCAGAGCACTTTTGTGGTCCATCTGATAACAATCCGATTCAAGCTACGATGCCTTACTTTGGAGTTATTCTAGAAATTTGGGAGCTTGATTATACTGCATTCAGAGTACCTGTGTTCAAGTGTCAGTGGGTAAACGGTAATACTGGTGTTCATCAAGACCAATTTGGATTTATGTTAATAGAACTGGGCAAGGTTGGTTACAAGGACGAGCCTTTTATACTAGCAGAACAAGCCAGACAGGTGTTTTATGTCCAGGATCCGTGCGATGGTAGATTTTCTGTGGTGTTACATGGAAGAACGTCGGCCATGAGTAACCAAAATGATGAAGGTATATGTGACATTAGTGACATACCTGGTTTCTCAACAAGGATACCTTCCGTTGTTGAAGACCAAGAGGTTAACGATGAACATGCAATTTGTGTTGATCATGATGAAGGTTTATGAGAGAACATTCACACGTAATTACGACATAATCAAGTAATGGTTCTATTTACGAAAATAACAAACAATATAACAATGTTTGTCTTCATTAATTACATTACATTACAAATATTTTGTTGTTGAAAGTTATACATTTTAATATACTTATGTTTTTCAGGTTTATGGCAACACCTCCTTTGTCCCCTCCTAATTCAAACGATTGCTCAAATTCCACATCAACGAGGAGTAGACAATCAAACATCTAAGAAGGTTGACATTGAGAACCTTGGATGAGGCTAGGCCAACGGTAGATGTCAACCCTAATACTGGTAGAGGATCTGGCAACAACAAAGAGAAGTTCCACAGTTATCTTGGTGTTGTTGCAAGAGACAAGATTCCTATAACACATTGCAATTGGAAAGATGTACCGGACTCCTTGAAGGATCTAGTATGGGATGATATTTTGGTAAGTGTGCTTAGTGATTATTTCTTTGATTTTCCTAAACTCACTTTACAATACCTTCTAAATGAGTTATTGTTTTGTGTCATTCTTTGTGCAGGCAAAATTTGATATCCCTGAACATGACAAAACAAAGAAGAAAGTTATGTCATTGGTGGGCACTAGATGGAGATAATTTAAGTCTAGCCTAACTAGTAAATACATCTATGCTGACCCAAATCGCCAACGAAAAGACGACCCATCAGTTGTGTATGGTCTTGACACACACACATGGGAGCAATATGTTGAAAGCCGAAAATCCCTAAACTGGCAAATAAACCAAAATTTTGTGTGACATTAATTAAAAAGACATTGTGAATGATATGGGATTGAAAGTGGGATAATAAAGACTACTATTTATTACAGGGAGTTAGGAAAAAAGCCCAAGAAACTCAGAAATTGAATGACTGCCCACATGTGTTGTCATGTGGTGGCTATGATTTGCTTGAAAAGAAGCTTATGGAGGAAAATTTTAAGAAACAACAAGATTCGATGAATACCGGAGATTCATCATCCATCATGCATCCTCCTTCTCCCATTCCAAGACAGTTGAAGTGGAAGATGGCCAAAACCAAAAAATATGGTAGTATGACATTTGTGGCCGCACAAGAAATAGCGGAAAAAATTGTGAGTTCATGCAATTGGTTAATTTGTAACATTTATTAGCATAACATGTCAAATTAAGTTACCTATTAATTTCATGAATGCAGTACTCTTTAGAAGAACAAGCCACAGAAGGCGCATTTGTTCCCCAAGGCCAAGATGACATACTAAATACGGCCATTGAAAAAAGGATCACCCTGGTCGTGTTCACGGAGAAGTGACAGGTGTGACAATCAAACAATACTTTGGACGCAGTTCACGTGCCTCTGGTGGTTCTTCTGCATCCATCAGTCCAGATCAATTGGCTGAAATAATCAAAAACATTAAGGAAGAATGCAAAAGAGAGTTAAAGGAAGAAATAAAGCTTGAGTTGTCGCAAATGGGCTCACTGATGTCACACCCAGTTTAGCCAGACATAGAAAATGTAGTGGCCAGAGTCAGCATAAAGGGGAGTTGTGCAGAAAATGAAGCCAACCCATCTGCTAGACAAAATGTTGAGGATGTTAACCCGTGTATGGGGTTGTATGTAAAACGTAACGATTCTACACGACTACTGGCAATGGGCAAAGTTCATCCTGGGAACTCCACTATTCACAACATACATTATGCAAATGATGTCGTTGTGAGGGTTACTGTTTCGACCATTATCGATGGGGATGCCCAAGTGCCCTTCCCCAATGCAGAGATTAAGAAGGTCAAAGACGCTCTTAACACATTTGTTGCATGGCCAAAAAATCTTGTGAAGCCAGTGTCACCTCAGGTACCTCTACTAATAATTGAAATTACCTACATATGGTTTGTTGTAATGCAAATAATGGTAAATAATTAATTACATTAACAATCATATGTGTTACACATTTAGGATCCCGAAAAGCCTCCAAATAACGAGCTTGAAACGGTTTCAAGTCCAATTACTACTGGAAGTGAGGTTGATGAATTGGATGATTTGGTTAAGGTTGTACATGAAGTTTATTACAAACCTGTAGTAGTGCTTTGGGAGGGGTCAACATTTGGCCATCCAAATGTTGAATCCTCCTTGTTCATAACATTTTTCGATGTGAATGAAATTCTAGCAGGGGACAGGTGTTTAAAGCAGATCCACCTCCACCCACCTGGATTGAGTTAAAGGTTAGTCTTTTGATAAACCCTACGTATCCATGTACTGATATTTAACAATTGTTGGATTTAAACAATTGGATTTGTTTGTTTACTTATGTTTTAGAGCCATGTTCAACCCGGAGGTTATGAGTGTGGATATTATGTAATGTATTGGATGTGGAACATAGTAACCGGGGATTTGAAGAATGACTGGACCACGGTATAATTATAGTAACACCATTTAAAATCATCAATTTAAATGAATATATATGTCTCACATTAAAATAAATTGATATTTCCTTTACTAATATTGCAGTGCTTTCGTGATGGAACACCGTTAGACATTGAACGAATAACAATTCTAAGAAAGCAATGGGCAACTTATTTTTTGGAAGTTAAGCGTGGGATGGAAGATTCTGAAATCAATAGCATGTTACATATAACTCAGCCTTAAATCTTTAGTTGTTTATTTTGAAATTGTAGAACTTGTGTTACATTATGAACATTGTTAGACATACGCCAATTATTGGTGTGTACCCTGTAATGGGTGTCAGTGTTTATGTATGACTTTGATATTATAACTTATGCAGATCTTAAACAGCTTACCTTTATTTCCTATTTTATTTCTATTTTGATTTGCAAATTGTCAGTGTGTGTACATGGGAGTTTGCTGAACAACTTTGTGGATCAAGAGACAAGTTATTAGTAATTAAATGGGCAACAACCATTGAATCCCAGATTCGCCTAATTTCCACAGATTACAAGATTGATAAAGGCTGGAAGCGTTATGCTGGTGTGCAAGTAATTTTATTTTTTTATATTCCAAATTCAGTTTTTTTTTTCCAAAATACGGAACAATGGGAAGCAACTGCTTCTTTTGGTGTCAACACAATATTGTTGGAGAAGTATATTACACGGCCAAGACATATAGTCCAGGTATTTATGCACATTTTGTTACCCTACTGTCATATTTCTCCTTGAAGCTTCATTGGCTGCTTACTTTTCTTCTGAAAAATTAGAAGTGCGCTGTGAAGGATAATCTTTAGCCCAGGGATTATGTGTTCACTTATCTAAGAATTTTACTGGAACAATCGAATTAAAATAACATGCATCAATAAAAAAATGTCATGTCTCATTGATTGAAGTTTATTATGGATTCTTTTGTGGTTAGGTAGATATTTGGGGATAAGCATGTGAATGTTCTGCATTTGTATGAGCGAGATTGCAGTGTGAAGAGAAGACACAATAAAATAATTGAAGAAGCTTCAGTTGTATGGCTTCCATTATCGTGTCTTTAATGTTAATTTATGTATTTTTTAATTTCTTTTGCTGGAGTTAAGAACTTGTAAATTTGCAGCCAAACATTTCTGTTGACTTTCGTGCACACTTGGGTCTAGTCGCATATGCAGCTGCAAAGGTAAGGTCCTTCTATTTCAAAATGCTAAATTGTACTTTCTAAGCCTCTTGCAAATTGCAATAGCTCCATCAAGCTTTGAAGGATCTGAAATCATTGGTTCATTGATTTCTTCTGAGTATAAAAACCTTAGATACTTTGTATTCAAGATTAGATTGATTTAGAATTTCATTGGCAAATTTTTGTTTTCCATTTGATATCATCCACTGATTCATATTTATTTCTGGTGGCTGAAGGCAATTAATTATTACAATGCTGGAACTGTGGAGTTTATAGTTGATACAATCTCTGATTAATTTTACTTCATGGAGATGAATACACGTCTTCAGGCCCACACAGTGAACTGTGAAGTTATCATGATTGCGATTGAGGGTTTCCAGTAAACTTGGCTTTTTCTGTGTTGAGATGTTATATTACTTACCCTTTGTTAGATCATGTAATTATAACCTTTGGGGCCAGTGGTGGACATGGTGGCTTTTTCATGCCCCTTCCCATGAACAATAGAGATTCAACTCATTTTAATTTTTTTTTCCACGTACGATGACGACTTTCCTTAATAACCGTCTTTGTTTGTATTTTATTTTAGAAAAAAATTTAATTAAAATAAAAGACAAACAAAGACGATTATTAAGATAAAATCGTCATCGTACGTGGACATACGATGACGATTTTCCTAAATAACCGTCTTAGTAGGTCTTTTATTTTTAAAAAAATTAATTTAAAAAAAATACAAACGATGATGGTTAATAAGAAAAATCGTCATCGTATGATGACGATTTTTCTTATTAACCGTCTTTGTTTGTATTTCATTTTAAAAAAAATAAATTGAAATTAAATACCAACAAAGACGATTATCAAGAAAAAACCGTCTTTGTATGTTGATATACGATGACGATTTTTTCTTAATAACCGTCTTTGTTTCTATTTTATTTTTTTTAAAAATTAATATAAATAAAATACAAACAAGACGGTTATTAAGAAAAAACCGTCATTGTAGGTTGATATACGATGACGGTTTTTGTTAATAACCGTCATCGTTTGTATTTTATTTTAAAAAAAATAAACCAAAAATTAGAAACGAAGACGGTTTGTTTGAACCGTCGTCGAAAGTATCCAATCTTCAACGACACGTGCAACAATGACGGCTCAACAACCGTCATCGTATGGCCTAAATAACCGTTGTCGTAGGCCTTCTGTGTAGTAGTATATTAACTAATCTGATACAACAAAGAATGAAGGAATGAAAGTCGTTAACCAATAAAGAGAGGTAATTTAACTCACTCAATCAAATTGACCTTTCTGATGGTCCAAGTGCCTATTAGACTTAGAAGCACAAAGAGAAATAAACTAATAGCCAGCACAAATTAGTATAGTCTATTTGACCTAGCCATGTGTGAACAAAAAAATACATTTTAATTTTTGCTTGGTTTGAGACAATAATTCATGGAAATGCATTAGACACAACCCCAATTTGCAACGGCATAGAAATTATCCTTGAAGGCCCTAGGAAATAGATCCAACCATAAAAAGCAACCCACTGCCAAGTTTCTTTCATAACACAGCTCACATAACCTTATTATCCTCTAAATCATACTAAGAAAATATCACCAGCAATTCACATGCATAGCACGCATATATCGCCACAATAACAACCTTAGAAGAAATAACCATGTGATTTGGAAGTTTCTCAATCACATGAGACATCAATTATCAATTATTAGGTACACTGACAACACCAAGGAGAAAAAAAGGATATCATCAGACTAAAGATGCAAAAAATAAATAAACAAACAGAAATTTTAACCAATGTATCGTCCAAAGACTATTTATAGCATATCCTCTTTTCCATTCCAAGGAATACAACAAAAGCCCCAAAACTCTAGTCCCTTGGTAATAACAACATGATCATCACCATAATCCACAACATGGTCAAAAATTTACAATGTCAGAACACACACGTCACACTAAACTCATACCATTTCCAATAACAAAATTCACATGCAGCAACAAACACGAAAAGGTTGGTTCAACGATAACACAAGCAGTTAGTTTAAAGTAGAAAAGGGGAAAAAATTTACGATGCTGCAATACTTGCATGAACCTTCATTAGTGGTTGTTGCTTTCTTGGAGTCATCATTCACCTGTTTGCTGCTTTCCATGTTAATAGTTGATGTGTTGCAAACACATCTTATTTTTAGAATAGTTTTAGCTTATGTTTTGATTAAATAATTAGGATTTAGTTTAGTTTTTGTTAGTTTATTAATATTATTTTATTTTATCTTATTTCAATATCAATTATGCAATTTCAGGACAAAAGAGGAGAATAAAGGCCAAAGAAAGAAGAAAACAAATTCTGGAGTATCACG
>PYAF01003085.1:403965-414226 GCA_007407185.1 Glycine tomentella
TACCTATTAAATCCTTTAAGTTATCCTCAACTGTACAGTCCCATACCTGCACAGCCTCTGGATCCCTCTCGTTCGGGTGTGTATTCGATTCATTCATGTACCCCTCCCGCTGGAAGCCTGCCAGGAGCCGCTCCTTGTCCGTGCCTCACTGCACCGGCGATCACTCCCCGCCCTCGTCAGCGCCCGGGATGTTACACTATATAGCTATCATGATTTTCTCCAATTCACTCCACTTTCATTTATACTTGAGTTTCGAGGACATAAATAAACCCCTAATCACCTTGGAAAATTAAAGTTTAAACTATATATCCATTATTTATGTTATAGAGCAAAAAAATACACCATCATATTCCTTGAAGTAAAAAATGGTTATTGGTTATTTCAAGCCTTGAGGCGAATTACATACTAAATTATTAGTTTGACGAGAACCTGTATTTATAGAGCTTTGTAGGTTAAATTTTGAATTTTAAAACCTAGTAACAACTATTTTCATATTTCAAGAGGTTTAAATGATATTTTCAAATTTAAATTTGAATTTAAGATAAGATATGTCAGTTACAATTTTTGAAAATGGTGCAGTTTTGCAGAAACGCCATAGATAATCGATTACTTAAGCACGATAATCAATTACTCCAATGAAAATTTGTTTTAGAAAAAGCTTTCTGCAACAGGTAATCAATTAATTCAATACCATAATCGATTACTCTAGAAGTTTTCTGTTTTTGGATAGCATTCATACAACAGGTAATCGATTAATTTCCTTATGTAATCTATTACTCCAAGTAAGTGCTTATTTTGAAATGCACTAAAAATACACAGTAATCGATTAATCCGCAGTGTAATCGATTACTCCAGAAAAGTTTTATTTTGAAAATGCACTTTAAGAGGCAAGTAATTGATTACATAATCTTGGTAATCGATTACACCAGAGATCTTTTTGTCTCTAAAATCCTTTTAAACTTCAAATAATCGATTAATTCAAGAAGTAATCGATTAGTCCAATGAATTATTGATAAGTGTCATATTTTAGTTATTTCCAAGATTATAATGCTGGCACTTATCTTTTGATATTAGTAAATTTTCTTATAAACTTGCCCTAATCCTAGATGATTTATATTTTGTACATGTATATAGGTTGTTATTCACATTTTGGAAGATTCATCCACTCAATTTCGATGTTTCGATAGTTATCAAGTGTATTTGTGGCATCTGAAACAACCAAGACAGGAAGAAAGGGCAAAAAGGTCTAAATAAGCTTTTTTTGGAAGTTAAAATTCGCCCAGGCTCGCCTGGGCTAATAACCTTTCTTCACCATTAAGCATTAACTCACCCAGGCAAGTGTAACATCTCGTAGGCCTCCGGTGTGTTATCATTAATCATATCAGATTAGCATTTATAAACATAATTTAAAACTTAGCGGAAGCAAAGAATCGCTTTTCTTGATTCATTATGTATGGAATAAAAGCACATCACATAAAACATACACACAAGACACATGTTCACACCCCTGCTGATCCAGTTACTCATATTGTACACATATAGGCAGATAATCAGAAACATTACAAGTATACTCAGGAGGAATACCATATATCATAGATAGTTCAATTCATATATATACACAACAGTGTCTTCACCACACCGTGGTGATACAAAAGAATAACTGCCCTCACCGAGGGTGTACAGAACTATAAATAACTCAGGTGTACACAAACCAGCCCTTATCAAGGGTACAAAACAGAAACAAAACAAAACTGAGCCTTCAAGCTCCCTTTGCTGCCACCGGCCAAACAGACAAGTCTCCACTAGGGCCTCCTGCCCTGAGACTGCTCTCCTCTTCCAAAAGAGTCACCTGTAAAGACAAATCCCCAAACGGGGTGAGATACACATCTCAGTAAGCTCAGGGTCCTTGGAGGAACCTCCTCCACCCTGGCCCACTCTCCAGCATACATACATTAGGCAATCACAAGCAAATGGCCCACTGGCCTGGCCCTCTGGCCCTCATAACAATATATATTACACATCCAAACATGGCAGAGCTACCTCAATGCCTGAATCAGTGTGAGACCGGAAACTCCCACCTGTGCCATCCCATTGGGTGCTAACCCTTCGCATGGATGCACATATATGGTACCTCCGAGAATAGAAAGAGCTACCTCAACTTCTATCTCCATGGTATGTGGGAACCAATTCCCTGGGAGCTACCTCAACCATGAGCTACCATACTAGGAGGAAACCGTCAACTCCTAAGGAGGTCCATATCTATCTATTGGCCAATAGATCTATCACAATCATATCACATAACAAGCACAGATGCACACACATACCATTATGAGGATGCAACTACCAATGCATGCATCATGAAATGACCACCACTCCCCCGGAGTGTGGTGTGGCACACAAGATGGGAAATCATCCCCAGGGACACTGAACTTACCTGGCAAAGCCTCGCTCTGTAGTTCTTTCCCTGCTCTGTGGCTCTCGCCACCGACACTCTCAGTGTCAAGCCCTAATCAAGGCATATATCCATATCAAAACCAATCCACAGGCATCCAAGTACAGAAACATAGCATATCAGAATTCCCCTATCCTAGGGTTCAATCAAGTCAAGCCCTCACTAGGCTTCTCACAGACCATACAAGGTCCATCAGGGCTGTATACAAAGCATCTGAGTCATCACAGACTCAATGCAGAATGCATATTTGAGCATAAGCTCTCATCAGCCTCATAACTCAATTAACACTGGAACGGTCTAAACCTTAATCAAGGCACCGTTCAACTAGCCTCTCAGGCTCAATTCAATCACAATCAAGGCTCCTGCATGTTCAAACACCAACAAGTGACTCCTTACACAAGCCACACATGCTTAACTCATATGGGTCACTATTCATGGAAAACCCTAAATCAGAAATTAACCAGAGAAACTCGAGTTTCTTACCTCAGAAGTGGGGAGGAAAGTCGCTGGACCTCTTCCCTAAGCCTGGGTGTCCTTAAAACGCCGTAATTCCTCGCCTAACTCGAGTTCTCAGAAATTCCCTTAAAAAGGGATTCTCACTCAAAGGGGTTCCCAAGCAAAGAGGGTGAAGGATAAAGGCTCTCTAGATGATTCTTACAAGTTTGGTGCTTCCAAGAAGGTATTTGGGTCAAGAAACTAAGGTTTCTAAAGCTTGGGAGCTCTCCAATGGAGGTTCAGGTCGTGGGGAAGAAGAAGGAGGAAGAAAATGCCAAAAATTTTGTATTTTGGCCCTTAAATACTGCCCCTGACCGACATGCGGCGCTCCTAGCGCCACTCTGGCGCCCTTAGCGCCAACATCCAGAACCAGTGGCGCCCCCAGCGCCACATCTGGTGATAGAGTACTTTTAGTTGAGTATTTTTCTATCCTTCTTAGCTTATTTGACCTCTCTTGGACCTTTATTTTCCTATTCTAATTTATTTTTTGGCTTAGGCAAGTAAGTTGGCTTAATTGCTAATTGTTGCGTATTTTCGGATTTTTGGCTCACTTGATGTATCTGACTTGTGCAGGAGCTATAGAGTGCTACCGATCTCTGAATGGAGCATTCTAGGAGTCCCTGGAAAGATAACGAAAAGATCTACAAGTTTGCTACAAATAGCCCGAGGCCAATTCTGTCATTTAGAGGGTCATTTTTAGCTTTGAAGTTAGTGCCTCTGCACTTGTAATTTTGGGTTGCGAATTTGACTTTCATGGTTGTAAATAACAAATAATTAGATTGTTGGGTTTGTTTGTGGCCCATTTAATTTTCAGAACTTAGTCACTAATATATTAGTGACTTTAGTGAAAAAAAAAATGGCGCCGTTGCCGGGGATACGGTTTATTGTGTGCTAGCTTTAATTCATTTTAATTAGTTCATAGAAGTACTTTTAATTCTTGCATTTTTACGTTTTGTTGTACAACTATGTTTGTTACATGATTATGTGCTTGTGGTTGCTACATTAGCTTTGTATTTACCTTAAAAACATAGGAAAACCCATAAAAATAGAGGCAAACCCTTAAAAATAGCGAAAAACCCAGAAAAACAGAGCACAGCGTCCAGTTGGCGTTGATCGCGCGGCTTCCACGCTGATAGCGTGAACTGGCAGAACCTTCTGCGCTGATCGCGCCAGATCGGCGCTAGTCGCGCCACAGGTTCAACAATCTCACGCTGATCGTGCCAGACCGGCGCTAGTCGCGCGAGCTTCCCGAGCATACCACGCTGATAGCGGCAATCCCGCGCTGATAGCGCCAGCGTAAAAAAAAAACTTTAAAATTTTAAAATTTTATTTTTGTATAAACTTTTTAGGATTGTTTTTGTGCTTTTTATTATCCTTTATGAGTTGCATTGTGTATGACTAAGTCCACATCAAGTGAATTTCATTCATTTGATCCTGAGATAGATAGGACATTTCATAGATTAAATAGACAAAACCTTAGGTTAGATGACTTTGATAGTGTAGTTTTAGATAGTAGCATAGCGTCTTCTGACTTTGATTCTGATTCTACTTCTACACATCTTGATATCATGGCTGAAAACAACCTAACTCTTAAGGAGTTAGCTACACCTGATGTTGTTTACCAACCTTGGTGTATTCAATATCCTGAGACTGAGGCCAATTATGAGCTAAAATCTAGACTGATCCATTTGCTTCCAAAGTTTCATGGTCTTGCAGGTGAAGATCCTCATAAACACCTTAAGGAGTTTCATGTGGTGTGTTCCACCATGCGACCCCATGACGTTCATGAGGATTATGTCAAGATGAAAGTATTTCCTTTCTCTTTGGATGGTGTTGCTAAGGATTGGTTGTACCTTCAACCAGATCCTATCACCACTTGGACAGACATGAAGAAAAGATTTTAGAGAAATTCTTCCCTGCCTATAGAACAACATCCATCCGAAAGAAAATTTGTGGCATAAGGCAGTTTCCTGGAGAGTCTTTGTATGAGTATTGGGAGAGATTTAACAAGTTGTGTGCTACATGTCCTCATCATCAAATCAGTGAGCAATTACTGATTCAGTATTTTTATGAAGGATTGATGTGGATGGATAGGAGTATGATAGATGCAGCTAGTGTATGCACTCTGATGGACAAGACCCATCTTGCTACAAAGCAGTTGATTTCTAACATGGCAGCTAGCTATCAACAATTTGGTGCTAGAGTTGCAACATCCAAGGTTGCAAATGAAGTTTCTGTCTCTATGGTTTCTGATAACCAGAGATTGGAGAACAAATTGACAGAATTGACGTCCCTTATGTGGAAACTTGCCATTGGTCCTGGTCCACAACAACAACAATCCTTCAGACCTCCACAACAGCCCTTCCAGCCTGCCCCTACCAAATACCAACCTTCCCCATTCAAACAACAGCCACAGTTCCAGCAAGCTGCACCTACACCTGCACAACCTGTGCAAGCCACTTCTGGACCTTCTTTAGAGGACTTGATGAAGCAGATGGCTACCACCAACCTTCAATTTCAACAGAATGTCAGTGCTAACATCCAAGACCTCTAGACTCAGATTGGACAGTTAGCTACAACTGTCAACCAGATGCAGCAGCAAGGTTTTGGAAACATTCCTTCACAACCAGAGATTAATCCAGAGAATGTGAATGCCATTACCTTGAGGAGTGGCAAGGAACTTCCAAATTCCACAATTGTTGGTTCTAAATCAGATCCTATAGAGGAGCATTCTGTTTTTCTTCTTGATATCATTGATGTTGTAGTAGATAGTGTAGATATTTCTGATTTACTTTCTGATTTTTCTTCTGAATTTGCTAACTTTGATTTTAGTTCTTGTAATTGTGCCTGTGATGATTCTGCTGTTGTGTGTAGTATTTGTGCGGAGATTTTCTCTGCACTTCACTCTGATTGTGTTGCAGGTACAAATACAGGATCTGAGCATACTATCTCATTTCCCTCAGCCTCTACTCTTTCCTTACCTTCCACTATTCAGCCACCTTCCTTGGAGCTGAAATCACTACCTAAACACCTCAAGTATGCATATTTAGATGATGCTTAGAAGCTTCCAGTCATCATATCTAATAGTCTGTCAATGGAGCTTGAAGAGAATTTGATGCATGTTTTAAGAGGCCACAAAAAGGCTCCTGGATGGACACTTGCTGATCTTCTTGGAATTGATCCTCCCATCTGCATGCATCAAGAAAATTATGTTTGGGATGTGCCTTGAATGACACTTTGGGAGTTCCCTTTTCCCTCCTTTTATTTGTTGTCTCTTTGTTGCATTTCTTTGCATGCTCACATTGTGGACAATGTGCATTTCAAGTAGGGGGTGGAGGATTTCTAAAATCTATTTTTCTGCTTGTTTTCTATCTTTGTTTGTTGTTTTGTCGAAGTTAGGCACCGTTTCATGTTTTCTATCTTTTGTTGTTTTCTGTCTGTTTATGTTTTGTCAGTGTCTGTTGTTTTCTATTTTCTGTTTTCTGTTTGTCTGTTTTAGTTTTTGAGTTTGTATGTTTTTGTTGTTTGTTTCTGTCTGTTTTTGTTTGTTGCTGTTTTTATTGAATTTAGGCACTTTTTCATGTTTTTCATAGGATTTTTAATTTGCATAAATTGTGAGAAATGTTAAAAAGTTGGTTGGATTGAGAGGTTTCATACTTGATGTGAATCATTGTTGCAATTGTTGAAGTGATAAGTAGGTTTGAGAAATAGAATTTAAGATGAACCATTGTGGTAGAATTATGCCTTGTGAGTTTTTGAGCCTTTGTGAATATGTTCTTTCATGTATGATTTCACCCTTGTGCTAGATTACTCTATGTTTTGCCTTGCCTCTTTTGACATTCCTTGTTGCACATGCTTTGATTGAGATGATTTAGGCCTTCTTTCTTTTAGCCACTAGCCAAATAAACCTATCCTTGTGTTGATATCCATTGTCACCCTCTTTGAGCCTTTAGCCTTTTCTTTCTTGTTTAGCTCATTAAAAACAAAAAAAAAATGATGAAAAACCATGTTACCCTAGCTTTGGGGAGAAAAAGGGCTTTGGAATTGTTTTGGGAGTGGGTTTCAAACAAGTGTGGGGTGTTTGTCTTTTGTTTTGTTTTGTTTTGAAAGAAAAGAAAAAGAGAAAAGAAAGAGTTCAAATAGCAAAAGTTCAAAGAAAAAAGAAAAAGAAGAAAAGTAGAAAAAAAATTGTGTATAAGCAAAGAAAAAGAAGTTCAAGCAAAAAGAAAAAAAAATATATGCAATAAAAGTTGTTATAGTTCATTTTCATCCTTGTAAATTCTTTCAAATTTCACCTTGCTTCTACCCTTCTTTTATCTTGTTGGCTTGCTCCCCATTGTCCCTCTTTTCTCTTAAGCTTTAGCCTAAATATCCTTTTCTTATCCACCCTTCCCTAAGCCATTCATTACAAGATAATAAAGTTCTTTTGATCTTTTGATGCATGTGTATTTCAAGTTGAATGAATGAGAGGTTTGTCAATGCTTGGATGTGCTAGTTGCAAGTGGTGTTTGAGTGTAAATACAAGCCATACACATCATGTGAGGTTGAGTGCCACCCTTTGAGAGAATTCTATCACCTTGGTGCATTCTTGATTCTAAACTTGGCTACTTTTTCACTTTGTGCTTTGTGATCATGTTTTCATGGATTGTTTGTTACCTCAATATTATTCTTCCATCTTTCATCTCTCTCACTTTTGTGCATTGTTATGATCCATTGAAAAATATGTGTGCCTTGTTCATACCCTTTCTTTAAATTTTTGGTTTACTTTAGTTTGAATTTTTCTCTTAGTCTTTCTTTTAGTTTTGCCCAGGCTGGGAATCATGGCGCCCCTGGCGCCAACGTTGGCGCCCCTGGCGTGAACCTCCAGAAAACTGGCGCTTCCAGCGCCAATCTAGCGCCCCTGGCGCCACACTCCAGAACCTCTGGCGCTCCAGGCGTGGCCATGGCGCTCCAGGCGCCACTTTCCAGTCGGTCTGGCGCCACCAGCTCCAACCCTGGGGCCATCAGCGCCACACCCTTCACAGGGTTTTCTGCTGTGGCTACCCAGCGCCATTCGCGTGATTTCTGGCACCAGCTGTGCCATAACGAGGGTCCTTACAGCAAGCAGATCATGTGTTAAAAACTCGCCTAGGCGAATTTACTTTTCCTGACCATGCATTAACTTGCCCAGGAGAGTGGATCATGGGTTAAAAACTCGCCTAGGTGAGTGGGCCTGAGCAGCTCACCTTCTTCTATAAATAGCCATGCAAAGTGAAGAAGAAATCATAAATTTTGGAGGGAAGAACGTGAGGAACAAGAGAGAAACATGGAGAGAGGTAAAAGAAGAGAGAAAAGGAGTGGAAACTCTGCGGAAACAGGTCGAGGATCGCCACCTTCGTCATGTCTTCTATTGATCTCTTGCTCTACACCATGATCGGCTAGTTTCTCCTAAGGATTAGATGTAATCTTCTTACCCTTATGTATCTCTTTTGATATTTGATATATGTATGAATCTATTCTACTCATTATTGGTAATTTCATTATGTTCTTAATGCTTGATTCTAATTGACCACTAGTTTCATGAAATTAGATTATAAGCTTGACTGAAAAGTGCCCTTAGGATTTGAACTGAATGATTTTACTCATTACGTTACGTTGCTAGGAATAGAGCATAAAGTTTTGATTGCAAATAGATCTCAATTATGATTATAATTCTGGGTTATTTACTTCATATGCAAGGGATCGATATTCGGTAAATATCCTTAGGATTCTTAAATGCAAGGAATCAATTCAAGGTGAATTAATGTGTGCATCAATAATGTTAGAAAATGATTCATATAGGTTAAATGTTAATTGGATACTAAGGGTATGAAAGATGAAACCCAATCCTACGTTCTCCTAAATTAATTAAATTCATTTTATTACTTTTCATAATTTTCCATATTTCCGACACACTAACCCGTATTTTTGTTAGCTCCGTAAAACCCATCAAATTTCGCTTATACTTGTTGTACATAAACTATTAAATTGTTACTTTTATTTAAAACAACTGAGTAGCTCAAGTCCCTGTGGAGACGAACAATTATAAATTTTGTAACCTGCGATGACATTGGTACACTTGCCAATTGTCTAACAATTATGCAATATGAATAGTGTTTCTTTAGCAAAATTCGAATTTCATTCACTTGTGATGCATGGTCAATTTAGATTGCATATCATGTAGTCAAACAAATCAAAGGCATGCTATCATATATTAGACTCATCAAGAATTCCTAGCATGTTCCTAAGATCATAGAATCTTGTTGATTCAAGAGGAAGTATGAAAGGATGGACAAGCTTTGGAGTTTTGTGCTTTCAACATGCATCATAGCAAAGTGCCTTGGAAGCTTGAAGATCAATTGATTCATGAAAAAGGGAAGAAGTGTTATCTGATAATCCAATGTGCATATCATGCATAATCATTCATTTAGGATTGTTAGATTGAGGGTCAATTCAAAAGCATTTGACAAATAAGGTAAATTAAAATCAAGTTTTTGGAAAAATGAAGTTTTCCTGCTTTAATCGATTACAAATATGTTGGCATCGATTATTTTGTTCTTCGTGCCTTTTGGAAAACAAACCAAGAACAATGTAATCGATTACATATCGAATTAATCGATTACCTAGGCTAAAATTGAAAAATCATACTGTCTGTCTTAATCGATTACAGAAGTTCATAATCGATTACATATTATGCCTATGGCTAACATGTTCTGCTAATTTAATCGATTACATATCGTTTTAATCGATTAGATAGTACATTTGGAAATATTGGTTTGTCTGTCTTAATCGATTACCAAATTCCGTAATCGATTACACAGTGCATTTAGAAAAACATGAGTGTCTGGTTTAATCGATTACATGACGGAATAATCGATTACAATGTTCATATCTCAAACCCAGAACATCTCAGGAGCACTTTAATCGATTATATTCTTGATTTAATCGATTACAAATGCGAAATAATCGATTACAGGAGCGTGTTTAATTGATTATTTTCAGTTAGAAAGTTGTTATAAATAAGACCCATTGCCATGTGATTTTAAGAGTTGAGTAATTTGTATTCTGGGCAATTACAAACATTCATGAGCTTTCTTTAGTGAGTTTTCTGAGCTTAAAAACATCTTGGCTTCACAAAATTCATATGGGTTGTTGAATTTGAAAAGTGAAGCATATTGAGTTTCAAAGAGTAAGGAAAGGGATGCTTTGAATCTGTCATTCTTTCTTTCAACCTGGTGAATCATACATATGCATCTTGTTCATTGGATTATCAGGTGAATTCGTTCCTTATTCTTT
>PYAF01003085.1:414326-432623 GCA_007407185.1 Glycine tomentella
TGAGCTTAAAAACATCTTGGCTTCACAAAATTCATATGGGTTGTTGAATTTGAAAAGTGAAGCATATTGAGTTTCAAAGAGTAAGGAAAGGGATGCTTTGAATCTGTCATTCTTTCTTTCAACCTGGTGAATCATACATATGCATCTTGTTCATTGGATTATCAGGTGAATTCGTTCCTTATTCTTTGTGGTTGTAAATTTGTTTTTGATTTCTGAAAAGATTGGCTTATTGTAAATGGGTTTCTTGCATGATGACTAGAGATAGTGTTTCTCTAGGGGTTACTGAGTAGTGTTCTCAGTGGGGATTGGTCTCTAAGAATCTAATAGTGTTTTAGATTTCTGAACTTTATCTAGGGTTGATAAAGAGAGGCTTGTAAGATCTTGTAAGAACATTAATTTGCAATAGTGGAACTCCATTCTAGTGTTAAGTGGAAGAACTAGATGTAGCTTCATAGTGTTTGAAGTGAATCAGTATAAAAATTGTGGTTGATCTTTATTCTAATCTCTTCATCTCTTTATTGCTTTGGTTTGTGAATCAAATAGTTTGCACAGAAACATTTCAATTGTCTATTGATATTCTTGACAGAGGAATTTGATTGAATATAAGATTCTTGGTTTCAAAACAATTTTTTAAAATGATAAAGATCATGTGGAAACTCTGATTTGAAAATTTTAATTACCAAGGTTCAACCAATTCACCCCCCCCTCTTGGTTGTATTGAAGTATTCCTATCTTTTTCAAATCTGTCTCTAGATAAGGCTTTTGTAAAAATATCAGCCAATTGATTATTAGTATCAACGAACTCAATTTTGATGTTACCTTTTTGGATGTGATCCCTGAGAAAATGATGTATGATCTCAATGTGTTTTTTTCCTTGAGTGCATGAATGGATTCTTTGATAGGTTTATTGCACTTGTGTTTTCACACATCACGGGAATTTCATTCATCTCCACACCAAAATCCTGGAGTTGTTGCTTAAGCCACAAACTTTGAGCACAAGAACTTTTAGCAGCTATATACTCAGCTTCTGCTATTGAGAGAGAAACACATGATTGCTTCTTGCAATGTCATGATATTAATGAGCTTCCCAACAAGTGGCATGTTCCACTGGTGCTTTTCCTATCAAGTTTGCATCCTGCAAAATCAGAATCTAAATAACCAATTAAATTCAATGATGCACCTTTTGGATACCAAAGACCAACATTTGGAGTTGATTTGAGGTATTTGATGATTCTCTTGACAACAGTGAGATGTGACTCCTTAGGATTAGCTAGATATTTAGCACACAAGCATACACTTAGCATTATATCAGGTCTACTTGCTATCAAGTACAGTAGATATCCTATCATTCCTCTATACTTTGATTCATCAACTTTCTTGCCCTTTTCATCTAAATCAAGATAAGTTGAGGTTGTCATCGGAGTAGCGGCATCTTTGTTTTTATCCATGTCAAACTTCTTGATCACCTCAAGACAGTATTTAGTTTGGCTAAGAAATGTTCCATCCTTTATTTGCTTCACTTGGAGTCCAAGAAAGAATGTCAATTCCCCTACCATAGACATTTCAAACTCATTCTGCATAGAGATAGAAAATTCTTTGCACAAGGAATTATTAGTTAAACCAAATATTATATCATCAACATATACTTGAACCAATAAGATATCGTTGTCATGCCTCTTGATAAACAAGGTTTTGTCAACTTGTCTTCTTATGAAACATTGGCTGAGTAAGAAATTGCTCAATCTTTTATACCAAGATCTAGGAGCTTGTTTTAATCTATAAAGAGCTTTCTTTAGTTTAAAAACATGGTCTGGGTATTTGAAATCAACAAAGCCTAGAGGTTGATCAACATAGATTTCCTCCTCAATATACCCATTTAGAAAATCACTCTTTACATCCATTTGAAATAGTTTAATATCCATTAAACATGTAGATGCAAGTAGTAACCTAATGGCTTCTAACCTTGCTACTGGAGCATAGGTCTCTTCATATTCAATACCTTCCTCTTGGTTGTAACCTTTTGCAACAAATCTAGCTTTGTTTCTGCTATGATACCACTTTCATCAAGTTTGTTTCTAAAAACCCACTTCGTGACAATAGGCTTATGAGAAGAAAATCTAGAAACAAGTTCCCAAACTTCATTTCTCTTGAACTGATTTAGTTCATCATGCATGGAAATCATCTAATGTTCATCAAGTAAGGCTTGGTCAATGCTCTTAGGTTCAATTTATGAAACAAAAGTCATATTACAGTAGAGATTTCTCAATGCAGATCTAGTAGATACTCCCTTAGTGACTTCACCAATTATGTTGTCAAGGGATATATTTCTTGTAGTTCTCCAATTCTTTGGCTTTTGGATATATAGGTGTTTATTGTTCCATTTCTCCAATTAGCTCTTCCTTTTCTTTTTCCTTTGAACCATTAAGTTGTATATACTTGATTGGGCATTTTTAGTTAAATATCTTTATATTATTCTTAGCTTATTTTGACTTCTCTTGGATTTTTATTTTCTCAATCTAATTCAGTTTTTGTCTTAGGCAAGCAAGTGGGCTTAATTGCTAATTGTTGCTTATTTTCGGATATTTTGCTCACTTGACCTATCTTTCTTGTATAGGACCTACAGAGCTCTATAGAACTTCGAATGGAGCATATGAGTAGTCCTTGGAAAGATAACAAAAAGATCTACAAGTTTGTCAGAGATAATCTAAGGCTAATTCTGTCATTTTTAGGGTCATTTTAGGCTTGGAAGTCAGAAATACTGCACTTGCGAGTTGTATTTTTATTGGTGTAATTAGCAAAATTAATAAGTTTAGATGGGCCTACTCATGGCCCATTCTTTCCTTCTGACTTAGTCACTATATGTTAGTGAAATGAGGGAGTGAATATTACACTACATTTTAGCCAAAACAGATTTTACATTTCCTTTTTAAGTTTTATGAATCAAAACCCTTTCTCTTATTTTCTCTCAACTGTTCTTCATTGTCTTCCCTGTTCTTCATTTTCGTTTTCTGTTCTTCCATTTTTGTGCACCAATTTCATGGGGCTTTCATTGATGATGATCATGGGAGGCTAAACAATCAATCAATCTAAGGATCCAGTCCAAGCAAATGGGAATTTGAGTTCTGGTTTAGTATTTCAAATTCTGTATGAATGTTCACTTTCTTCTTCAATCCTCTTTCAATTTTCATGATTATGAATGTGTTTAGGATTGAAAGTGGATTAGGTTATGGATTCATTTCCTAATTTTTAATTTTAATCACAGATTAGTTGGATAATATTTCAGTTAGGTTTGTGATTTCAATTAATTTAGGAGTTAATTCGATTGAACTGCTTCTAATGAAATTGAATGAATTTTCATAACAGAATCATTATTTGATAACTATGATAATTATCATTGCTTGGTTTGGTGAATTGGATTAATGCTCTTTAATCTGTTTTACATTACCTCTTACCAATTCGCATTAGTTTATACGTTTCTGCAATTTTTACTTATCGCATGCCAACTGTTCGACAAAAATCCCGTATTGTTTATTAATGAATTGAAGTTGGAACCATATTGATAGTGTCTCTGAGTCGACCTAGGTTAATCCTGTGCTACAGAATTAGCGTAGTTTAATTGTTTTAAAGCGATACGACATGGTTTATCAATACTCTCTTCTAGAGGACCTGCATCATTTCCACACTTCCTTTTCTTTTTGGATGAGTTAGATTCATCACAAATAACATGAACTGATTCTTCCATGCATAAAGTTCTTTTATTGAGAATTGTATATGCTTTACTTTGTAATGAATATCTAAGGAAAATGGCTTCATCAGCTTTAGCATCAAATTTGCCAAGAGATTATTTACCATTGTTTAATACAAAACACTTGCAGCTAAATGCTCTTGAGTGAGAAATGTTCGGTTTTCTACCTTTGTATAGTTCATAAGGAGTTTTCTTCAAAATAGGCCTTATTAGTAATCTATTCAAAGTGTAGCAAATTGTACTTACAACATCAGCCCAAAAATGTTTAAACAAATTTGTCTCATTAAGAAGAGTTCTAGCACCTTCTTCAAGGGATCTATTTTTCCTCTCCACAACACCATTTTGCTGAGGTGTTCTTGGAACTGAAAAATTGTGGTTGATTCCATTTTCTTCACAAAATTTTTCAAAATGCTCATTTTGGAATCCCCCACCATGATCATTTCTTATTCAGATAATTTTGCTTCCCATTTCATTTTGAACAAGTTTGGCTATTTTTCTGAAAGCATTGAAAGCATCACTCTTGGATCTTAAAAACAAAGTCCATGTGAATCTAGAGTAGTCATCAACAATTACAAGCCCATAGAAATTACCTCCTAAGCTCATAGTTCTAGAAGGACCAAACAAATCCATATGAAGCAATTCAAGGGGTCTTGAAGTAGAAACAACATTTTTATTTTGAAAAGAAATCTTGGTTATTTTTCCCTTTTGACAAGCATCACATAGTTTGTCCTTTTCAAACTTTAGTTTAGGTAAGCCAATGACTAAGTCTTTTCTTATAAGTTTGTTCATGTGATGCATGTTAATGTGACTTGCCCTTTTATGCCATAGCCAAGATTCATAACCTTTACTTATTAGGCAATGAATGAATGCATGTTTTATAGAGAGTAAATAGATATTACCTTTTCTTTTACCTACATGAATCATTTCACCAATTTGACCATCACATATCATATAGCAATTGTAATTGAATGAAACTTTGAATCCTTTATCACATAGTTGACTTATACTAAGGACATTGTGCTTTAAACCTTCCACATAGAGAACAATTCTGATCTTGGTTTTAAAGTTGTCTCCTATATTTCCTTCTCCAACTATCTTTCCTTTGTTATTGTCTCTATAAGTGACAAATCCTCCATCTTTAAAAGTCAAATTTGTAAACATGGATATGTCACCTATCATGTGTCTAGAGCATCCACTATCAAGATACTATAATGATGATTTTGCTCTTAGATTGATTTCTGCAGGTGTGTCTTAGAGCAAAATCATCATTTTGGTACTTAGACATAAGATGCTCTAGACACTTGACATGGGACTTGTCCATGCTTACAAATTTGACTATAAAAGATGGAAGACTTGTCACTTATGAAGATAACAATAAAGGAAAATGAGAAAGAAGGAGATGAATCAAATGTAGAGATTGATCAATCAATCATCTACTCAAAAGCCAATGGAGTGGACACAAGCACATAGACATCAGGCATCATTTCCTCAAAGATCACATCTTAAAGGGTATTTGTTCAATTGAGTTTATTAATCATTCATTGGCCAGTATATCTAACAAACCCTTATCTTGAGAGTGGTTCTATGATCTTAGGAACATGTTAGGTATTCTTGATGAATCTAATGTATGCTAGCATGCTTACAATGTGCCTAACAATATGATACACCACTTAGATTGGTTATTCATCACATATGCTTAAAAAAAATTGAAATTCTGATGTAAACATTGTTCAATCTGCATTATTATCTGATTTAATCAATTACTATATGAAATAATCAATCATTTGATTTTAAAGGGGAGCAATATAATGAATATACAATGTTTATGCAAGCATACTTGACACGTATTCTTGGCACAAAACTAAATTGATTTTAGATTTCAAGTATAAAGCTCATAGCATTCATCCCTTAAAAGTACTTGAAGGCTACATATGTTCAATTGAAGTTTGGCATGATCAAAGCCAAAAAAGGGGAGATTGTTAGACACAGGGGAGCTTGAAGAGGATCAAGTTGAGGATGCTCTTGGAAGTTTTAGCTTTTTACATGTCATTCAACTGAAGGCATATGTAATTTGTTAAGTTGTTTAAGAGCCTCATCTCATGATCTCTTGCATTGCATAACACATGATGATTAGCATGCATACATGATTTGTGAAAAGCATAAAGGTTTTCATGCTTGCATAAAGAAACTATTTCTCATGGTTAATTTTTGGAAAAACTCATCTTGCACTAATTTAATCGATTACCAGCATTGATAATCTATTACTTAAGCCATGTAGAACACAATAATCGATTACAGGCAAATGGTAATCGATTACACAACATAAAAGCTCAAAACAAGTATGACTGCTTTAATTGATTACCATACTATGTAATCGATTACATCAGTTTAAATATGAATCTGCTATGACTATTTAATTGATTACACATCGATTTAATCGATTAAATTGCTCTTATATGTTTTCCACAAAGAGAATAGAACACTTTAATCGATTATTCCATGTATTAATCGATTACATTAGTTAAAATAATCGATTATACTAACATTTTAATCGATTACATGTAGTTAAATATGTTCTCTATAAAAGGCCATTGGGTTTATGCTTTGAAACAAAACTTTGACAAAAACTATTTTGCGAATTACCCGTCACTTTCAAAAGCTCTCAAAGTTTAAAAAGAGATATTCTAAGCAACACTTATCTTGTTTCAAAACCCAGAACTCATACATCATTGATCATGTTGGTTTGAACAAGATTTCTCAAGAGTTTTTCAAAGAGAGCTGAATTCAAGAATTTCATTCATTCAACTTGATATTGTTTGGTAAAATTAATTCATTCATCTTTTGAGGATCATGAGGTTGTATCTCTCTTAAACTCTTGCAGTAATTTAATTGTTTACTTTTATTTTTTGTAAGTTCGTATGTCAAAGAGTTTCTTAAAGCTTTTTTTTCTAGAGTAGTGTTTTCTGGAGGGAAGAACAGAGTAATGTTCTCTGGTTCTTGGTCATTAGAAATCTATAGGGTTTAGATTCCATTTCTTTATCTAGGTTTGATAAAGGTGATAAGCTGTAAAAGCTTGTAAAGAAGAGAGTTTGATTTAGTGGAACAATAACCAAGGTTTGGTTGGAAGAAACTAGATGTAGCTTCTCATGTTGAGGGGTGAATCAGTATAGCTTTGTGTGTTAATTGCTTTATCTCTATCTCATCTTTCTGTCATTGATTGTGAGTCTTTTGGATAATCATATTAAGATCAACAGAAAGTTTTTCTGCTATTGCTTGCTGCAAAAGAGTGAATCTTGATTGATTGAAAGTTTCTATTTTAAAAAGGGTGAACTTGTGATACAATCTGTATTCTGCTGCTAGTTTCAAAGAAATTTTAAAGGTCCTATTTTAACCAATTCACCCCTACCCCTCTTATTTAATTGTGTGTTCATAGTGTTTTCAATAGTTATAACTTACAGCTTTTGATTCTCTTCCAAAATGAGTCATTTGATTAAACTTTGTTTTTGAAATAGCTCTTTGATTCTTTTATTTTGGTGGTTCAAACTTGGTTTTTCCAAAAGGTTTTGCTTGATGTTTGTAACCCAAACCAGAAGTATCAACAACATATTTTTGATCTACACTACATTTTCCTCTATAGAGTCTTTTTAATAGATCAACTAAGTAAGAAATTTCAGAAAGCATGTCATGTATTTTTCACCTTGACTCTTTTTGAAATCATCAAATTCTTTTTGTTAAGCTTTGCATTTGTTTCCATTTAATTAAGAAGAAGCACATACACATCCATTCATTTTGTAGCTTGAAACAAGTTTTTCATTTTCTTCTTTCAAGTTACAAATTTCATTTTGCATTTCTGCAAGTTTTGTGACATGCCATCTAAGATTTCCTTTTATCCTATCGTTGGATTTTGCAATCTTTTGAGCCTCTTCATGCATTTCATGGAAAACATCAACAACTTGATCAAATCCAGAATTTACCTCTGTTTCAGCACTTGAGAATTCTTCATCTTCACTTATTGTGGAAGTGAGACATACATTTGCTTATTCATTCTCACTTGATGATTCCGAAGTTGTTGAGTCATTGTCTTCCCATGCTATATAGGCTCTCTTAGGCTTTGCTTCTTTCTTTGTCTTTTTTTCACCTAATTGCTTCTTCGAAAAGATAGGACATTCAAATTTAATGTGGTCAGGCTTACCATATTTGAAGCAAGTGAAATTGATGGTGTTGTTGTTGTTGTTGAACTTTGTGAACTTTCTGTTCTTGTTCCTTCTCATGTACTTGTTGAATTTTTTGACTATTAGATTCATGTTCTCATCACCATCTTCTTCACTTGAGTCCTCTTCATTGTTCACCTTAGAGGATGAAGCTTTCAAGGCTATACTTTTGTGTTTCTTGTCTGCATCTTCTGCATGTGTTAGTTGAGACATTTCTAATTCATACTCAAGAAGCTTACCAAATAATGCAACCATGGACATTTTGGATAGATCTTTTGATTCCTTGATTGCTGTCACTTTTGGTTGTCATGGTCTTGTTAGACACTTCAAGATTTTGATGTTTAGCTCTTCAACATCAAATGTCTTCCCAAGACCAAGAAGATGATTTACAATGTGAGTGAATCTTGTTTAGAGCTGAGATATGTTTTCTGTGGTGTTCATCTTGAACATTTCATACTCATGAATCAAGGCATGCTTCCTTGATCTTCTAATTTCATCTGTACCTTCATGAGTTACTTCCAACATCATCTCCTTTGCACTTTTACACCTAACAGTTCTAAAGAATTTATCAAAAAGATTGCAGAAGTAATCATGTTCTTAGCTTTAAAATCATATTGTACAACTCTCTTTTCAGCATCTGTCATCTCATCCCATTCTTTGGAAATCATATTATTACCAACAGTTTTCATAGGAACCAACTGGAATACAAATGCAAATGATTACCAACTAGAATCGGGTTGAAAGAAATCAAATTTCAGACAAAGCTCTCCAAGAAACTCCTTTGAAAAAATCTTGTCCACAAAGAATTCTATCAATGATGCATGAAAATCATGAACTGTAGGACAAGAGCTTTATTACTCAGTGTGTTTTCTCTCACTACAGAAGTCATTTTAAAAAACTATGAAAATCTTGAAGTGTAAAGTTCTGATTCTGAAATCAAAAGACTCAACAACTTTATATAGAAAACACATGTAATAGAATGTAATCGATTAATACGTCCACGTAATCGATTATTTACTTAATTAATCGATTTAATTGTTCTCGAGGTTTCTGGAAAAGATATATGAATAAAATAATCGATTATTTCGTCTTGTAATCTATTACTACAGGGATTCTCATTTTCAAAAACATACTTAATAATCGATTATTGATAAATGGTAATCGATTAACACATTCCGGACCTGTTCTGTGTTTGCACTATGTAATTGATTACTTAATGTCTATAATCGATTATTTTGTTCTTCATGGCTCAAGTAATAGATTACCAAATTTGGTAATCGATTAAGGCAGTCAAAAAGAATTTTTCCAAAACCTTGAAACAATAAGTACTTGGCTTTGATCCTTCTTCAAGCTCCCCTTGTATCTAACACAAATTTCGGCCGAAATATGTCAAAAAAATCCAGCCAACGTTGCTGAAAAAGATGACTTATGATGTTTCCCAAAAAGCATCACCAGAAAACGTCAAACAAACATTTCCAAAATCGATTTTCGTGCGAGTTCAGCTAATATTTTTCGTGCAAAAAAAGGTGACCTGTCGAGGTCTTCCAAAAATAATATTCGAAAAACGCCAATCGAACATCTCCAAAATCGATATTCGCAAAAAAACTAGGGTTTTTTTCGTGTGGGTTCGCCTACGGTTGCAAACTCAACCTAGGTTGTGGTTTGGCCGATATTGCCCTGATTTCATTTAGTCGGCCAAAAAACACCTTATCCGACCTCAACAAAAAAATAAATTATCAATCAAAATTTGTCAAAAAGATGACATATCGAAGTCTCCCAAAAAGCATCACCGAAAAACATCAACTGAACATTTCAAAAACTGATATTGGAAAAAAAAAACAAGGATTTTTTTCGTGCGAGTTCGGCTACGATTTTTCGTGCGAACTCAACCAAGATTGTGTTTTGCCGATATTGCCCTGATTTCATTTAGTTGGGCGAAAAAAGATGACCTCTTGAGGTCCCCCAAAAATAATCACTGGAACACGTTAAACGAACATGTTCAAAATCGATATTCGCAAAAAACTAGGGTTTTTTCGTGAGTTTGCCTATAGTTTTTCATGCAAACTCAACTAAGGTATTGGTTGGCTGATATTGCCCTGATTTCATTTAGTCGTCCGAAAAATACCTTATCCGACCTCGACAAAAAAATAAATTATCGATCGAACTTTGTCGAAAAAATCACAACCGACGTCAGCCAAAAAAGATGACATATCGAGGTCTTCAAAAAGCATCACTGAAAAACGTCAATTGAACATTTCCAATATAGATATTGGAAAAAAAAACTAGGTTTTTTTCCTGCGAGTTCAGCTACAATTTTTTGTGCGAACTCAACAGAGGTTTTGTTTTGGCCGATATTGCGCTAATTTCATTTAGTTGGGTGAAAAAAGTGACCTCTCGAGGTCTCCCAAAAATAATCACAAGAACACATCAAGCGAATATTTCCAAAACTGATATTATGAAAAAAACTAGGATTTTTTCGTGCGAGTTCGGCTACATTTTTTCCTATGAACTTAACCGAGGTTGTGGTTTGGCTGGCATTGCCCTGATTTCATTTAGTCAGCCGAAAAACACATTATCCGTAATTGAAAAAAATTGAACGATATTTGTCGAAAAAATCCTAGTCGGCATCGGTCGAAAAAGATGACATATTGAGGTCTCCCAAAAAGCACCAACAGAACATTTCCAAAATTGATATTGAAAAAAACTAGGTTTTTTTCGTGCGAGTTCAGCTATAGTTTTTCGTGCAAAGTCAACCGAGGTTCAGTTTTAGCCGATATTGCCCTAATTTCATTTAGTTGGCGAAAAACACCTTATACGACCTCGACAAAAAAATAAATTTTTGACCGAATTTGTAAAAAAAATTCCAGCCAACATCGGCAAAATAAATGAAATATTGAGGTCTCCAAAAAGCATCACGAAAAAACATCAACCGAATATTTCCAAACCCGATATTGGAAAACAAAACAAGGGTTTTTTTCCTACGAGTTCGACTACAATTTTTCGTGCGAACTCAACTGAGGTTGTGTTTTGGCCGATATTGCTCTGATTTCATTTAGTTGGGCAAAAAAGATGACTTCTCGAGGTCTCCCAAAAATAATCACTGGAACACGTCAATGAAACATTTCCAAAACCGATATTCGTAAAAAACATTTTTTCGTGCATGTTCGACAATAGTTTTTCGTGGGAACTCAACTAATGTTTTGGTTTGGCCAATATTGCCCTGCTTTCATTTACTTGGCCAAAAACACCTTATCAGACCTCGACTTAAAAAATAAATTTTTGACAGAAATTGATCAAAAACTTCACAACCGACGTTGGTTGAAAAAGATGACCTTTCGAGGTCTCCCAAAAGCATCATCGGACCACATCAATCGAACATTTCCAAACTAGTATTGACAAAAAACAAGGTTTTTTAGTGCGAGTTCTCCTACGATTTTTCGTGCGAACTCAACTGTGGTTGTTGTTTGGCCGATATTCCCCTGATTTCATTTAAAGCATCACTGGGCAACATCAACCAAACATTTCCAAACCAATATTGGCTAAAAATAAGTTTTTTTTTTTAGGCAAGTTCGGCTACAGTTTTTAGTGGGAACTCAACGGAGGTTGTGGTTGGGCTGATATTGCCCTAATTTCATTTAGTCGGCCGAAAAACGCCTTATGCGACCTCGACAAAAAAAATAAATTTTTGATCGGAATTTGTCAAAAAAATCCCAGCAAGCGTCGCCAGAAAAAGATTACATATCAATGTCTCCCAAAAAGCATCACCGGAAAACGTTATTGAACATTTCCAAAACCGATATTTGCAAAAAAAAACAAGGGTTTTTTCGTATAGTTCGACTAAGGTTTTTAGTGCAAACTCAACCGAGGTTGTGTTTTAGCCGATGTTGCCCTTATTTCATTTGTGTCGATCGAAAAAGATGACGTATCGAGGTCTCCCAAAAAGCATCACCGGAAAATGTCAACCACACATTTTCAAAATCGATATTTGCAAAAAATTAGGATTTTTTCGTGCGAGTTCAACTACGGATTTTCGTGGGAACTCAAATGAGAATGCGGTTTGGCTGATATTGCCCTAATTTTATTTAGTCATCTGAAAAACACCTTAAGCAAGCTCGAAAAAAAAAGTTTCGATCAAAATTTGTCGAAAAAATCCCAACAGGCGTCGGCCAAAAAAGATTACATATCGACGTCTCCCAAAAGCATCACCGGAAAAATGTCATTGAACATTTCCAAAACCGATATTTGCAAAAGGCAAGGATTTTTTTCGTACGAGTTCGGCTACGATTTTTGGTGCAAACTCAACCGAGGTTGTGTTTTAGCCGATATTTCCCTGATTTCATTTGGTCGACCGAAAAAGATCACCCGTCGAGGTCTCCCAAAAAGAATCACCGGACAACATCAATCGAACATTTCCAAACCGATATTGGCAACAAATAAGTTTTTCTTCACACAAGTTCGGCTACAATTTTTCGTGGGAACTCAACGGAAGGTTGTGGTTTGGCCGATTTTACCCTGATTTCATTTAGTCGATCGAAAAACACCTTATGCGACCTCGACAAAAAAATAATTTTTTGATCGGAATTTGTCGATAGGCTGACACTGGATGACATATGCTGGATGCCATATGGGGAACACCAGGCACACAGGGATTTTGAGATCATTTCTCTGTTTTCTAGGCATATGAGATGGGGACCTATCATTGTAAGACACTTACCGGAGCATGTGCTTAGGCAATTTGGGTATGTTCAACAAATCCCGCAATTGCACTAGTTTGAGACTCCATCAACAGAAGAGGTTGACGATCCACGGACCCACTTCTCTGATTACATTGTTCAAACTGGAGACTTGGTTACTCATGCCAGTAAGTATGTTCGTGGCTACATGGAATGGTTCTATAGGATATCGCATCCATTTATGAGTCTACCAGAAGCCGGGGAGCCTAGTTGACATCCGTTACGTGTCACTACTACTTTGTAGGATTCGCCTCCTATGCACGCTGATTTTAGACTAGGTGTCCCAGATGCAAATGCGACAGCTTCAGATGTTAGTGACACGGCTTCACATGCAGTGGTAAAAATATTGGTCACTTTTTAATTAAGTACCAGTTCATGTACGCATAAAAGTAAGTAATAAGCATGACATGTTATATCATTGTTTCAGGGTATGTGCGAAAGGCTAGCCGACGGGTTGCAACACATTATAGACATGGGTATGGTGACCCCGGGCACAGATGCGTATGATGCTACACAACACCTCTTGCACATGGCACGTAGTGTGACTCCACAGGGGAATGTGTTTGTTCAAACCAGTCGGTTTAGGGATAGACAGAGGAGACAGGTTGATCAGGCAGATTGACTTTCGTGGCACTGAGTGTTTAGTGTGACTCCACATGGGAACATGTATTTTGTTTCTACATTTCGCTTGTTATCCTTTGAAGTAACCTTTTAATTAAGTTCAAATGTTCAGTTTCCTACACATTATATCAATTTGTATTGTATATTACACAGCTATTGGAGTAGTACAGTTCATCATTTGTTGCATTACCAAAAAAAAAAAAAAACAACACACATAATTTATTAATCGTCTCCTAAATTGACATGGTAAGTGCGTACAGTTATGGAATCACTATACATCCTCATTCGATCAATATAAGGAGTTGGCCATTGTTTCGCTTCATTGGAACAATGTGTTGACCAACCGAATGCGGTTAATGGGATATGACATTGGTCTTGTAGTTGTACCTGTTAAAATTATATTGTTACTACAAATTTAATAAACCAAATATGAAATAATTAAATGCTTCAATCATAAAGGTGAATGTTATACCTGAACAAAATGGTTACCAAAGACATGCCCAATACATACAATGCGATGAACAGAGGGATCTTTAGGCGGTTGGGTTCTCAAAGGAAAAAATGTCATACTTTGCTTCAGAGATAGAGAAACAACAATGACATTATACTTGGAAGCAATGACGTAACCCATATCGATAATATCCATCCACTTATCCATTGTTACCTATCTGCGGAAACTTGTATCAATGTTATATAGTAGAAATAAACAATTGAATACAAAAGGTGAATTTTTACCTTTGATAAACCATCAACAAAAAGTGACCGCTTTAACTGGTCAAACCTCTGAATGCCACCAAATAATGCTATATATTGATCAGGCCATTGTGAAAGTTCTTTCAACAAATGATTGCGTACCGGTGGCCAAGAATCTTCACCGTAACCTAACATGACAGCAATTACACGGTATCCACAATTACCGTCGGCTTTAACGTCAGTTATGTTAACAATGAATCTATGCATAAAAGAAGGAAATTATTGTAGCATAGGAATGTTTAAGTTGCTGAGTGAATGATCAGATGACGAAGACCTCATTTTGTGTGTCGAGCAACTATTTTGCATAAAATGTAACTCATCCACATACTCAAAGTAAGACGGATCCCGCTTGGTTGATCTTTCGTGACTTGTGTGTTTATTTTTGGGGGCACCTTTTGTTTTCACCTTTTCAGGTGGGGGATGCATTGAAGTAGAATCAAGAAATGCAAGTTCTTTAAGTTTAGAGTTAAGTGTCACTTTACCGCACATGTCAAGCTTCTCAAAACGCTTGGAGATAGCGTCCATCTCGTCGGTTATGTGAATTTGCTCGTCATCTAACCTTGGTCTAAAAAATTTAATCTCCACCAAAATATATGAACGCTTGAAAGCGGTATGCTGCCAACAACAACTTTAGCTAGCTCACATGCACAAGGGAGATCGCATCACACATCCACAACGAGATGGGTTTTTGCCCACATAATGAACTCTTTCAAACTCAGCAGCAATCTGGTTTAACGCATACCTAGACACCATGCCGACAAGTCTCTTGTACAATGTTACTTTAAATACATGTCCTACCATATGGATGATTCTTTCCAATGACACCTTTATTTCAATATGTTGCAATGTCATCATATTATGCATCGCGTCCCAGACACTACATAAATCTCCTATGCTATTTTGTAGTAGTCTCTTCAAAGTCGAATGAGCGGTCTCAACCCTGCATTTAATTCAAACATATGAATAGTTTGAAACAGATCAAACTTATTCAAATAACGATGTAAACAACTTTAAAACCTCGCTTACCTGTTAGTGGTAGTGTTCCCCAAATGCATCATTTTAGTTGTCCATGGTGTGACAAATTTTTCCTTGTGAGGATGCAACCATGTGTCTTTCATATAATCAACAAACGCTGACCATGGTGAACAAGCAATTTCAAACTTCATCAAATAATCATCATATTGCTTCTCATTACCACAATCAATAAGACTCCCCCATGCTTCCATGACATAGTCCCATGCGTTCTTCTATCGGACAAAAGTTTTCAATTTTGCCGTCACATTCTTCTCAATGTGAAATCGGCACAATAAATTCATTGATTCAGAAAAAACAACTTTCACGACATTCATCAATGCCGCATCTCTATCAGTAACAATGACCAATGGGAAGAATTCACTTTTCATGAATATCCCTCTAAATCGTTCAAGTGCCCAAACAACATTGTTTACACGTTCGGCCTCTAAATACGCAAATGCAGCTGAAAAAGTCATATTAGGGCGTCACACCAACAATGTCAAGCAACAGAAGTTTGTACCTGTTTGTTTTGTATGTACTGTCTATCAAGAACACCATATGATATGTTTTGCTCAATTTTATTGCATCCGGATGTGCCCAAAATAAGTCACATACCACATTTTCATCCTTCAGTCTATGCCAGTGAATAAACAAATCAAGTTCAAGAAGTTTCATTAACTGTTGCATCTCAGTATTATTGCCTCTAATACGTGTCCGGTATGCATATCTTGCATTGTATACTTGCTTCAAACTTGTATAATTATTGGCAATGTGATCCTTCAAAGTTAGGAGAATATTCTTCTGTTTCACCATCGACCTTGACTTATCAGCAACAATGATCTCTTCCTCCTCAGTCAATCGACCAGCATATGGGTGTCCATAGAATGACTTAGCCAAAGCATGATTATGAGTGCCACATATTACATTCACTATCCACCCTTGACCTCCCGAGACTGGTTTGGCTCGCAGCTTAAAAGTACATTGACATTTTCTAGTGCTAGTAGTTGAGGTACAAAACCTTTCTTCCATGATCTATACTTTCCGCTCCTTTCACAACCAATTAAAACATATGATGTTGGCCCTAGCTTTCCATTTGACATGCCACTCCTCATTATCACAGCTACAAAACCATTACGATATGCAACACTACAAGCCCACTTCAATACATCCTCACGGGAAATGAACACCTACAAAAATGGATATTTTTTTGTTATCTTGTTGATTCAATCATTTAAGAACTATAATTTATTCCTAAATCAAATAAATACCTCAGATGTCTTGAAGTCTGCAGAACAATCAACTGAACAATTCACATTTTCAAACGCATCAGTTTTTTCTTCAATGTCTTCATCCATATTAATTTCTTCAGACATAATACAGTAATACATCCACTTGTCGTCGTCCATCTTCAAAAATAAAATAAAATTTATACGCATAAATTTACAATTAAAACATTCAAGTTTAAAAAATATAACATTCAAAAATATCAAAATAAATCATAACATACCTAAGTATCCAATTTATCCATACTAAATCTTCCCCAGATTTTAGAAGGGATACACTATTTTTTTTTTAAAATTCATTTTAAACCATTATAAACCTTTTTAAATTTAATTTCATAAATTTATTTAAAAATAGTGTTGTCATTTAAATCATATGGATCAGCTAATCCATATGAACCATATGGATCAACTGATCCGTATAAACCATACGGATCAGCTGATTCATATGGTTCTTATGGATCAGTTGATCCGTACGGTTAGTAAGGATCAGTTGATCCGTATGGTTCGTATGGATCAGTTGATCAGTATGGAATCAAAAAATGTGCGGCCACAACGAAGCACCAACCTACCAGCAACCCCCATCCACCACCAACTCGACCCTGACGAAGGCAAACACTAATCTTCACTACCAGCAACCTCAAATGCACAACAACTAACTCTACAACACAGAAATAAATCACAACAGCTGAACAACATGGAGTTAAAACCTGCTGGAGTTAAAAGCTGTTTCCAGGGGTATTTTTGCCATTTTCAACTTTATAGTGTATGAAGAAAAATATATAGTGTATGAAGTAACACTCATTTTGCTTTTGTAGCATATCCAATGGAAACTGACCCGATTAATACAGTTCCTAGGTTGGGCCTTGTAGATTGGACTTCAACACTACGTTTTTCTAATAGAATGGAATAATATTGTCTAACTCTTTATTTCTCTCAGAAATTAACCTTTTCCCTCGTGAAAACCACAATCACCATCCTCTTGTCAATGTTGTGTGGCCACCTCCACCGTCATATTCGTTACTATGGCTTCCATTGCCACTTTTATGGCCGCTATAGTTAATTCATTAATATCGATGTCATACAAAGATATTTTAGAGATTTTAACATGACATTGTATATTTATGAATATCAAACACCATATGGTGAAAAATTACTTACATTATGTATTGACCACCCAACAATATAAAAAAAAACGGTATGTTATAAGCATCTATCTAACTATATTGTGTTGTTTTATTTGTTATAACCCTTAATGTGTTTCCGAACGCACCAATTTGCAAATGAATTTCACGGATTGGAAGTCTTGTTGGTAGGTCAAGATAAGGACGATAAGTAGATTTGGTGAAAGAATGGGTATAACACTAGGTTTGGCAATAGTATGGGTATAATTTCTAGGTGGGTCAAAACAAAATCGATTGCTGGTTTATGTTAAAGCGACAATTAATGTCCCCTGCTAAACTATTCATGTATTTTATGCGATTTTTTGTAAGTCACCGCGTAACCGAACACAAGCAGAATAAATACACATAATGCTTTTAATGTCATGAAGTATTTAATATAGTAATATTTGTTTTATCGATAAGAATCAAAATAATATCAGAAATTTTATAATAATTTAAGCATTCTACTCAACCAACTTAGCTAAACCTAATTAACATTTAATATAATAATGTCTTAGAAAGTGATGATTCCAAATATGCATGTTGATATAGCAAAATTAGGTATAAATGGAAAATAGAATGAGATATTTTAATTTAAAGAATATAAAAAATTATTTTTAAAAATGTAAACATGTTATAATATAATAACTCTTGATTAATAGTTTATTAATTAAACAATTCACATTAATCACAATACAGAAAATAATCATTAGGATTATTTTGATCCACTTATGTGGTTAAGTTTAAGGGAAGTAAACTATTAATATTAAGTAAGTT
>PYAF01003085.1:446255-466434 GCA_007407185.1 Glycine tomentella
ATCTTTTAAATAAAAATTATGTCAATAAGAATAAGCCTAACCATTTTTTTTTACTTTTAGAATATAATTTCTTTTTGTAGCAATACAGACTTGTACAGCTGTACGTAATTAACTGAGATAAAAAAGATAATAAAAAATACAGTATAATAATAATTTTTCAAATTACTAAAAACCTCGATATATTAACATCAAGTTTGATAGAAATTTATAAAGAAATAATTCTTTTAAAAAATACTTTATGAAATCTTTATGCTAATTTTTTTTCATATCAAAATAAAATAATGTAATTTACGGTACAATGGTACATTAGTTCACTTAGTCAACTTTCCACTCTTATAAATATAAAATTAAGGCTTGAGTTCTGGCATAACTCATTGATAGACATTATGTAACTCTATTAGGTTTTATAACAAAATAAAATATAAAAAATTGGAAAATAAGAAGATAATTAAATAAATTAAATTTTTGTCATAAATTAAATTAACTTATACTTTAGAATTTGTTAAAAGGTTAAACGATAAGTTTTTTTTTTATAAAAAGTTAAACATATAAGTTAATTTTAGTTTATAAAAGAAATTTATTTTATTTTATTTGTTTCTCTTATAATTATTTATAAAGAAATTTATTCAAATATAACCCATAAATCTTGATTAAGTTGGAAAACTTCTCTAACACATATAAGTCTTCTACCTTAACTAATATTTTTGTCATAAAAAAAAAAAAAAGTAATACACACTGCCAAACTGTGACTTAGGCCGAGCCATGGCTACTGGCTAGCCCATGATGTTTTCTCATTTCAATTTCTTCTCCGTGAAGCCTCATTCACAATCTTTTACATATTTCCCGCAACTTGTTCATTCCGATTTGTTCAGGGTATGCGCATCTCTATTTTGTACTCACAAAGGCCATTCAAATTCGAAGCGGTAATGTTTGGTCTTTTTAAGGATTTTTTTGGCTGAAATTCATAATTATAAACTATTTTAAAACATAAAATAAACTAATTTAGACCGTTCCAAGCATGAAATAGTGAAGGAAATTAATGCTTTCTCTACATCCCAAATTAATTTAGACCGACACTCAAATTTTTTTTGATTGGAGGTGAAATAATTAATAGGTTTGAACCAGAAACACTTGCATGCTCTAGGCTTTCCTAGTGGCTAACTAATGTCACAAAAACTTAAAAGTTACTTTCCTTGGGCACAAATTCAATAAGTATGCCCTCTCAAGTCTCAATCAATCTTCTTAATATATTTTTAAAATAAATTATCAATAGTTAAAAATAACTTTATATGACAATATAATTTTTTATCATAAATTTAAATTGTTTATACATTCAATAATATTTATTATAACATTTGATATAATTCATAAATTTAAAATTGATTATTTATTATAAATTTTAATTATATAAATCAAGCATATATCCTATGCATTCCACGTACTAAAACATATTAATCATATTATTTACTTCCGCCTCCGTTTCATTATAATTTTCCAGTAAGAGAAAAAAAATATTCTAAAAAATAATTGTCATTAATTTTCAATGTAACTTTAATCAGTTTTTTTAGTTATATCCTTTATAATATTAATAGTGAAAAAAAGTCCATAAATAAATTGATAAAAATATAAGATTAATTTTGTAAAATTATTATTCTTTTTTATTTATATAAAATAATGGGATGGAAGGATCAATGATGAATACAATGGAAGGTACAATTTAATACTATATATTAACAATGGGGATGACAGAGTGTACTCAAATTCTATGGATACATGCAAAAATTTACACAAACGAGATAGATAATTACCCATAATTTTGAAGTTGGGTATGTCTATATACTCACAAAATTTACGCGAGTATGAGTGCAAATACAAATACTATAGGATCTAATATGCCTTGCACACCCCCCCTCCACACAATGTGCGTGTGAGAGAAATATAATTATATTTTTTAATACTAATACTCTAAATTTGTAATCTATAATAGTATCACTATAAAGTGTAAAACAATAAAAATTTAATTAAAATTTTTGTTAAGGGATTAGAACATTAACTTTAACAATTATTATGTTAGATGATTATTTTTATAATTTTATTTATTTATAACTTGAGTTTGAATGAATTAATATTATGTTTGTGTATTTTTAATATTATGTGTATATTTTTAAAATAATAATGAATTTTTACTAATGTGGGTCACAGTGAATATGAGAATATAGGTACCCAATACAATAAATATAAAGGTGGAGATTAAAATTGTTAACCACGTAAATATAAGACTAAATAGAATATAATTTTAAATACAAATATAAAGATGAATACTATAAGACCCTCCAAAACCCTACCCATTTTCATTCATTAGTGATACCCTCCAAAACGCTTCCCAATTTCAGAGACGTACTTATTAGAATAAGAAAATAAAATTCAGGCCATGGTGCCTTATTAATGGTAAACAAGATTTCAGGAATTGAAAAATAATATCTAAATGGTGCTTTTACTTGTTTGACTTAAGTATCTTCTGATGTAGTTAAAGTCGTTAAGAGGTGCCAACTATGAGACACCTCACACGCAGATGAATTTAATTCTCGCCTTTCCCTTCCCACATTGCATTGTTTAGAATTCAAATTTTTACATACATATTGGATTGCAATGCAAGAACCATTGAATTATGCTATGATCGTTCGTTCATACTTTTTCTATAAAAGGAAGTTCCCGATTCAATTGTAACCAAATCATGAAGATCCTGATATTTTAAAGTTTAGGGAGGTGATGTTGTTAATTTCATACGCTTTCCAAATTTATCTTCCGCCATTCTCTCTGCATACTCTAAACTTGAATCTAAAGATGTATTGTATTTGATTCTTTTATATATAAAAAAAAAGTTTTTGAAATCTATTATATAAATTTTTTAAGAATTCTTTTTAAGTAATAGGAGTGAGGAAAGAAAATAAGATAATGTAAAAAAAATCTAAGTAACAGAAATATGAAAGTAAAAAATTCAAAATTAAAATTATTCACGGATTTTGTTTTTATTTTGAAAAATATATTAGTTAAATTTTTTTCAAAAATTACAATTGTCAAACTAATTACTTTATTTATTTTATGTATAAATAAAAAATGATTTTCAAAAATAGAAAACCGAGATACCTATAATTCTTACCAAGCGGCATCATAACGTGCCCTTACATACTAATTCAACTAGATTTAGAGTTGCTTCATATCGGTCAACATCACTTATTAGATTCTTACTTCCTATACCTCTAAGTTGCTTGTTGCATTCTTTTTTTTTTTTTTTTACTTTCAGTGTTCAATCCATAATATAAAATACATTCCAGAATATATATATATATATATATATATATATATTCTTTTTTGACTTTTGAAATTACCAATAAAAAGATTAAAAAAAAACACTCCAAAATGAGTGCAGAAATCCAATTATTTATATAACTATTTTAATAAAGTAACTCACTTGAACCAATTACATTAATTGTGAGTTCAGAAACAAAAATATAATTATTTTTTTTAATTGAAACATACGTTGCAAATGCATTGGCAATCACATATGCATATATTTAATGCCAATTTTTAATGAATATTTTTCATATCTTATTTATTAACTAGTGCTTTTTTTAAGCATTCTAAACTAGTGTTATAACAGTACTGGTTAGCATTTATCAAACACTATCTCGGTCCCTAAACATAAAACTATTGTAATTAATTTACATTTTTTTATAAATTAGTTAAATTAGTTAGTAATATTATATTTGTTAGCAATATGCATTGTTTGTTCAAATTATCTTTTAATTATTGGGGCTCATCTCTCTCGTTCTATTTAATTATTTTTTTTATCTAATTATTTAATGTGTGTTACTTTTCTTCTTCAATCTTTACAAGAAGATGATGTATTTATCTTTTTAATTCTAGCATTTATTGTATAGTAATCAAGTGTATATTTTGGTAAAAAATATTAATGTAAAAGACAATTTGAAAAAAATATTACATTTAGAGACATACAAATATGAAAAAAGAGTCATATATTTAGAAACAAAGATAATAATAAATACAAAAACATCAAAACTTTCACTCAACTTTTTAATTATTTGAGCTTAAAGAATCTCCGATCAGCCCAATTTAAGAAATTTATTTTGAATTTTTTATCATTTATTAATTGGTCTAATAATGTCATAACATATTTAAATAACTCGTACACATTGTGTTCTAATGTATTATTTTAAGTAACTCTTAAATAACCCACACTTTTATAATTTTTTTTTATTTACACTTGGTTTTGTTTCAATTAAAATTGAAGTTTAATTATTTGAAAAATGAGGCAAGAAAATATTTTTGATTATAAGCCATTGTTGCTCAAATTAAGCATCTATAGTGCTCAATGCTAAACAAGTTGCTTATTTTAAAATACTATTTTAATTTTTTTTAACACGGAATAAGATTTACATGTCATATTAGATTTCTTAAAATTAAAGTTTGATTGTTTCTATAAGCAAAAATTGTTTCTATGAACAAATTAAATCAATTTGTTTAAAATTATACCTTTGAAATATAATGTGTATGAATTTGTTTAATTATGATATGACATTATGAGGAGCAACTAATAAAAGATAAAAAAAAAAACTCAAAATATGTTGCTTAAATTACACACAACATAACTTAATTTTTAAGCAATCCAAAATTACATGTAGATCTCTTCCAATAATAATAAAAAAAAAACTAAACAATAATATCTTAAAATAAGCAAAACATTGGGACTGAATTGAAGTTTCATGCTCGATAATTATTTTTTCATTTAATGGAATAGGCATGTAATTAAATACAAAATTCATAAGTTGCATTCATTGGCAGTTTCATCCTCAAAATCAACCTAAACTTTTTGTTTTCCTATATACGTATAAACCAAACGAATTAATAATTTATTTTCAGTTTTTCTCAATGCTCATTAGCTTTTTTTTTTTTTTTTTTTATCTTTAACTATCTGATTCACTACGAGAGATCACTCTTACTATTTCAGAATTCGGTCGAAAGAGCACTCATAGAAATTACCCAGAGAATTCAATTTTAACTTTAATATATTAATTAGTTATCGTTCAGTTCACTTGATTGAATATCCATTATATAACTTTAACTTTAGCAATATTAATTAATTGATTGAATACCCCTCTAATTATATATACACAGTACACTGACACATGAATTGCATGATAAATCACAACCGAAACACAAAACTCTAACTAATAACAATACAACATGATTCCATGAATGTGAATTTTGTTCTTTGTTTCTGTTTCCTGGTGCAGCATTGATGTTGCTCTCTCTCTCCCATCCACAAAAGTTACCACATCTTGCGGGCAACAGTACAACACCTTTTGAAGAAGTCATTGTTACCTTAAACATTCAGACACATCAACCTTTTAAAACTTAAGCCCCCACACTAGTGCCGATAACTTAGGCACTGCACGTGTTGCACCCTACTCTCTCACCCTTAATACTCCCTCTCTTTCCCTTCAAAGGCTCACTCTTTCTCTTCTCTTCTTCACACCCTCTCTCTCTCTTTTTTCTCTTTCTCTCTTTGAAACTTTCTGTGTGAGAAACCTTAACTTTGTATTGCAATGGCTGATGCTTCTGTGGCACCACCACCTCCACTGAAAGATGAGCTTGACATTGTGATCCCCACCATAAGGAACCTTGACGTTCTTGAGATGTGGAGGCCATTCTTTCAGCCTTACCATTTGATCATTGTTCAAGATGGTGACCCCACCAAAACCATCAAGGTTCCTCCTGGCTTTGACTATGAGCTCTACAACCGCAATGACATCAACAAGCTTTTGGGTCCAAGGGCCTCTTGCATCTCCTTCAAGGACTCCGCGTGTCGCTGCTTTGGCTACATGGTGTCCAAGAAGAAGTACATCTTCACCATTGATGATGACTGCTTTGTGAGTTTTTCCAATCATCTTTTTTTTATTTACCTCTCTGGGGGAACTCTATTTTGTTAATGAACAATACTTACCTGCAATTCTTTAAGTGTTTTTAGTATTGTTCTCCAATTAGAATTAGAGTTTCACCTCGATAATTCTCATAATAGAAGTTTACATTAAATGTCAGTCGTAAATTACCGAAGTTGAAACTCAATTTTGATTAAAAAATAATACCAAAAGCACCAAAGAAACTACATTGGAGTTTTGTATTGTTTGGAGAGATCTTGATGTGATTTCTTTCAATTGAATGATTAATTTCATGCCTCCATGTAATGATTTTGGAAGCAGATTCTATGCTGTGCCTTGTAGATTTTGGATCCTTTTATTCTGCTCTGTCTCATTGTTCTCTCCAATTGTTTTCAATGTGTAACTGGTGCTGCTTCTGTTTTTACTTTTTTTGGCCATTACATGTGTTCAATCCATGTCTTTATGGTTAATCTGATATTAATCTTCTTCACATGATAAATTTAGGAGTTTTAAGCATGGCTTCCTGTTTACAATTACAATGTCTGTCTTAGGATGTAATTTTTACTGCAAAGCTTTTACACTGGTCCATATTCCCTAATCAGTGTTAATTTTGTCTTTTTATCTATTTAATTCACGTGTCAGAAGTTTTGGTTAATTTTCTAATATATTGTGAATAAAATATTGTAGATAGAATCATTTGCAACTTGTGGAATTCAGAGGTTCACTGCAGCCATATAACTGCTGTGGACATTTTATAATCTAATGTCCATACCTTATATGATTTCATTAATATATAACTCTTGCTGCTTCTTTTTTTTTTTTTTTTTTAATTTAATCTTATGCTTCAATCTTTAATTATTTTTATTTTTGTGACTTAGGTTGCCAATGATCCATCTGGAAAAGCGATCAATGCACTTGAGCAACATATTAAAAACCTTTTGTGTCCATCCACTCCCTTGTTCTTTAATACCCTCTATGACCCCTTCAGAGAAGGTGCAGATTATGTTCGTGGATACCCTTTCAGTCTTCGTGAAGGTGTGCCAACTGCTATATCCCATGGACTTTGGCTCAACATCCCAGACTATGATGCTCCTACACAGCTTGTGAAGCCTCTTGAGAGGAACACTAGGTGTGTACAATATAACATAACAAATTAACACTCTTTATGAACCTTCTAGCTAACAGAATTTACTAATAGACCAATTCAAATTTGATTGTGACTATTGCCCTTTGTGTACAAGGTATGTGGACGCTGTTATGACCATACCAAAGGGCACTTTATTCCCCATGTGTGGAATGAACTTGGCATTCGACCGTGATCTCATTGGACCAGCAATGTACTTTGGTCTCATGGGAGATGGTCAACCAATTGGACGCTACGATGATATGTGGGCTGGCTGGTGCTGCAAGGTCCATTTCTTTTGCCTTATTTTCACTATAACATCTAACATAATCTTATAGAAACACTTAATACATATTTGGTAATGCTTAAATTTGGATAGATTAATGTTTTTTTTAAGTTCTCTTAGAAAGTTGGTAAAATTAAGCAATCATTTCTTCTTATTGAATCAGTACTTGTTAAGTACTTATGCATAAGTTGTTCTTATAATCAAAATGGAAATAAAATTGTTTTCATATATGCTATTCTAGACAAGTTTTCTTGAACACTTGCACAAGGGCTTATGTCATGCGATAAGTCCAAACAAGTTGCAAATAAACTCTTTTTATACCGTTAATAGTTTTATGAATTTTATAGCTGAAAGAAAAACAATTGACATGTTTTCATGATGATGGTTCAGGTGATCACTGATCATTTGGGGCTAGGAGTCAAGACTGGTTTGCCCTATATCTATCACAGCAAGGCCAGTAACCCATTTGTTAACTTGAGGAAAGAGTACAAAGGCATATTCTGGCAGGAAGACATCATTCCATTCTTCCAGAATGTTGTTCTTCCAAAAGAATGTACCACTGTTCAGAAGTGCTACATTGAACTCTCCAAGCAAGTTAAGGAAAAGCTCTCAAAGATAGATCCTTACTTTGACAAGCTAGCCGATGCAATGGTCACTTGGATTGAAGCTTGGGATGTGCTTAACCCTGAAGGAGCATCTCAGGCCAATGGCAAAGCATAAACCAACCACTGAGCTAGAACTGTACTCTTTTTTTTCAGTATTTCTTCTCAATATTTGCAGCATTGTTAGCTATAATTCTATTTTTTTAATCTTCATGCTTTGAGCTTAGCAGAAAGAATAAACTACAATAGTCTTGATCGTTGTTTTCTTGTGATTTTTGTCCCTTAGTAGACATAACTGCAGGACCATATCACTTGCAAGCACTTTTCATGTAAACCAAATGTTATAGGAAAAATATTAATGTATGGTTCATTACATATTAATAGTGATCGAATTTTCAAACTGGTGTGTTTAGAAAGTTTGGTTTTTCTTTCGTAATGTTTCTGCCACACGAATCATTTCCTTTCATCATATGGTAGTGTGAATTTATAAACATCAAAAATTATAATTATGGCCTCCCTCTTTGGAGAAGAAAATACTATCCAATTAGAGTTTAATTTCTATGTCCAGTGTAAAAAAACTCATTCCGTCAATCAATCAAAAAATTATTATTATTCGACTTTTAAAATCATTACGATATGATTATTTGTAATGGATAACAATATAAAATTACAAATAGTCTTGAGAACTGCAGCCGAATTGGAATTATAAACTACTTGAGCAGCGGCAATTTGCTAGAAATTTAACAATTAACTCATTCATATCCTCTAATTTTGGTAGAGTCGATCTTGTAATGTCAAAATTTTCTGTTATTAGTTGTTTGATTACTGCGAGATAAGACTTTCGATGTTGATGTTGTTGTTTGATTACTAGCAAGTGAACTTTGGTATATCTTCAATTTTACTATAAACCATTACTACGTTCTTGTACCATATAAACCAAAAGATATCGTAATATAATAAACTTTAATTAGAATTTCATTAACTTAGTCTTCTTTGCTTTAACATGACTAAGCAAACATTTATTGTAGCGTAGCTCCAATAGACACGTAGCCTAGTCCGTTACATGATTTGGAAGGTTGTGACATTGATTTAATGTGAAAATTTGTACTGCATGAACAGTACCTAGCTGTATTTTGGCTACATTGGACGGATACAATTCAAAGTTCGTAATCACCTGTGTCCTGTACCAGACTCCGTGATTCAGTTAGCAATGGAAATTTATAGTCACGTCGGGATTTGTGCCCCTTAGGTGTTTCGCGTTTGTGTGTGGTGAAATGCGTATATTTCTTGTCTATAGTTTTTGGGATCATAGATTCATAGATACTCACAGCACGTGCCGCTGTTTCGTGTGTTGCTGTTGTTTTACTCCTCACCGACACTGGTGGTGAAATTTTTTGAGGCCGGGGTGGAGACACAACACAAATTTGATTTATGTCATGCTGACATGCACTATTGAACAGTTACTTTTAACAGCGGTGGGGGTGCGAGTTAAATGTCCATTGTACAAGCTATTGTTGCTAACACCAGTGTCGATCCAACGGTTAAAAATGATATAATAAAAAATTAAGAGTAAATTACATTTAACATTCCCTGAAATTAATACATTGATATCCATTGATTATTTGGAAAATATTGTACCATATACTTCTATAAAAGAGATTATTATAAACATTGAAAAAAATAGAATGCTATATACAAGCTCAAAATATTAAAAGAGTGTTAATATACTTTAGTCAAAATTCAATTAAGAATAGACCAAAATATTAAAAAATATATTTTTTCTTATCAATTCAACCACAATTGAACCAATTAATTATAAATTAGTCTGATTTTAAAAATATTGACGTTAGTGCGTGTGTGGTTTTGTGTTCAAGACCCACATTTTTACCTAAATTCAAGTCTAAATGTTCATATTGATGCACAAGCTAGAAATATTTGCTTCAGGAAGACTCATGTTGGATGCCCACCCAAATAGGCTATTAATTAACTGATTTTGAATGTTTAGCAGCAGTACAAAAAATCTTTTTAATTATTTAAAACCATTTTTACAAATATTAAATAAAGAAAATTGTGGTCCCTGGTGTCTTCTAAATAGATGGAGGAATTATATAGAACCGAAGAAACAAATACATTTTTTAGTTACACGTTTATAGGGAGAAAAATACTTATGGATAGACTAGCCTATTATGCTGTGAATATTCAGCACAATTTTTGGGTGAAATTTTATACCAATCTTTATTTCTCAGGAGTTCAGCAGTTGTAGGATTAGATTCCCTAGTTATAGGTTTAAGTAGTTATCCTTTTCTTCAGCTAAATAATATTTGGGCATGCTGCATTGTTAGGGATGACTGGGCTTATAGTGATGCTTTTGCATATCTCATTTTTATCATAAAAATATTTTTTTCTATTACTTTTACTAAAAATGAGTATCAAAATATTTTTATAATTTTTGTATAAATTTTAAGTATGAAAATAACCAAATAACTCGAAAAATTACGAAACTACTAAAGACAGGCCTTGAATACAACGTTACTACCTATTCGTACTGGTTTACAAATTTTATACGCATCCGGCATTGAGATTTTTCATCTAACAATGCTTTGTAGGGTCAAAATGAGAACCCATACTGAAAAACTGAAACCCTGTGGTCCACGATATAGAACAATAGCACCATCCCCACCATTTTAAATTAACCTTATGAAATTTCGATTGAAGATAAAATAGTACACAGTAATCGTGTTATACATCAAACTTGATGAATCTCGACAATCTTAGATACTAGTAATTCTTGGTGAGATTAAAAAAATGGTTCAATAAACAACATAGATTGCTGACCTCTATCACTTTCAACCAATTAGTGACTAGCCTTTTTGCACATATTTTGATTAAAAATGTATATATCCCAAAAGCAACTCCTAAGACGAAAATTATTTCACACTTATATATATTATATTTTGACAATAGCTCTAGCCAATGCAGCAATTGATTTTTTTACCCATATAAAACCAGTAGGTAAGGTCTACCCAGGTAACCAAGCATTTTGAACGTCCTTCAAGAACCTGCATCCTCAAATTTGTTGGCCAGAAAAGGTGTCATTAATTTTCTACGGTGTGCACATATAGGACTTCAAGAGCTTTCTACAAGATAGTGAGGGACATAGACATGTAGAGAGCTAAACATGATGACCATGTGTTTAATTTCCTTTTTGTTTTATTGTTTTACTCCTTGCTCAGAAATTGGAACTTCAACTATAAGAAACACCAAATACAAAGTCACCAAAAATATATATTATTCCACACAATACAATTTCCATAATCCCATAAAAAAAATGCCAGATTCTGATAAGTAATTTGATGCAAAGTGCCTTAATCTTCCCTCAGCATTTCGCATAGTTGTTAATTGAGAAACAAGGCACATTTTCTACTTTTACTCGTCTTATTCTGCAAAATTTAGTGAAGCCAAATGGACTTCTTTAGTAACCATAAGCATAGAATTCCATGACCTCTAGATTGATGAATAAAATTAATTTTGAAATCTCATTTGTGAGCTAAGATGTGACACTATCTTCAGTCCTTGGCTTCTTACTTTTAGGTTTTTCATCGTCTTCCTGATTGAGAGCTCCATTAATAGCGTCAGGACCCAAAAGAGAGACATGTTTGCTAGTAATTTGACGTCCTGCCCTTAGTTTTGGACCCCAGTGTCTTTCAGGATTTGGAAGAAATCGTGCAACCTTCTTAGCTTGTGCCTTGCTAAGAGATGCTACAGCTCGAGCAAAATTAGCCTGAAAAAGACAGACAAGAAAAGTTTTAGTCACCATCACTACACCTGATCATAGTCCAACCACACCAAATGTCAAAATATGAACCAAGATCATGTCCACGGTCATGGCAATTCATCATGGCCAAAAAGCCTATTATAGTAACTAAAAACAAGGTGTATAAATTACACAAAAATCATTTCTAGTATCTAATTACTTCATGGTTTTAATTTAAATACATTTAATAACTTATTGGAAGATGTTTGTGCTGCTTAGTGTTTCACAAAACCAGGTTTGGCCAACCAAAAATTTGTAAAAGCATAGGTTTTCCGATTAGCATTGGCTAACTCAAGACAGGTGGCCAGATTAACAAGGCACACCTATCACAGATACCCTATCAATACAATTTTTCACCCTCTTTCAATCCCTTCTGACTCTCCCACCACAAATCTGTGCACACATCATGCATGCAATTGCACAGGCTAGTTATACATATAATCCTCGATAACTTGCTTAAATTAGCCACCCAATAGCACAGAATAAAAGTGGTGTGATAAGGGGACGGGGAAAGTGCCTTACATCTTGCATGAGACCAAAACTTTAATGGTTAAATATACCTGAAGAGCAGGTTCCTTTGCAAGTATAATGCTTCCTGGTCTTACTGGTTCATCTGCTGTCTGAGGCTTCACTGGATGATTTTTTACCTGTAGGGAGTGGAAATCAGTGAACAGAGAATAAAAATGCAAATAATCCTTTATAATTTTCCCAGGATACCCAAGCAAAACAAATAAGTTCTAGTCATAGTGTCATCAAACAGGGCAACATGTTTAGTGTATAAGCACCAACCCATATATATACATCAGAAAAATCAGATTCTGCAGCAAACAACAGAGCCACATAATGAACCAGTTTTAACAGTGTGTGATCTCTTACCCAGCAACGCATAATATCCCAAATAACATCCATGGGTGCATCTGATTTAAGCCCCAATGGATTAACATGAGTTCCAGATATATGATAGCCTGCATTGATCACCGCAGAACGGAAAATAATTGCTGATGGAGAAGTGCATTTGAGGGTTGCACAGAGGTTGTGCAGACTCAAAAAGAGGGGAACATTGGGCAATTCCTGCAAAGAATTATACTCATTTAATATTAGAAGAATTGGGTAACCAATCATATACCATAAAGATAGACATGGAAACGCACACACCTCTGATATTGTAGTCAACACAGATGAAATGCGATCATAAGCTGGATATCTGTCTTTCACATATTTGACATCAGCTAGAATAGCAGACACCCATTCTTGGTCATGGATAGGAGCAGACCATATAGGGCCACCCATGTTGAATTTTTCCCCACAATCACTGCATTCTTGAGGAACAACAGGACCAAAGCCAGGCAAATATCTGACGCCAGTATCCTGAAAAAGTGAAAATGAAAATAAGTTCCTCCCCTCAAGACATCATTGGATTTTATAGTAAATGAATATAAAGCAATAGACTTAAACAAACATTCAAGCTTAAAGGAGTACAACATACCAGCCCTTTAGTCTATTGCAAAGGGGAGGTATGTATAATTTCTTTAGAAAATGGGTGTCAAAGTGCAAGAACTGTACGATAAACAAAGGCAAACTAAATCTGATTTTCCAAATATGAAAGTTGTAAAATTGTAATTAGCACTAAACTCATAGGTCATTTTATTTATCCCTTAAATTTATTTTGGTTCCACAATGTACTTTTTTTTTTCTTAGTTATGCGCTGTCCAGGGAAATGCTCTCAGAGGAGCCTGCTGATTAACAAGAAAAAGATAGCAGAAATAATTCTCTATATGAATCCCAAGTACTGATGTTTTGTTTTCTAATTGGGTTCTTACATTACAAATACAAACAATATGATAGTCAATGTACAGATGTGTCAAAATGGAGCCTAGAACAGGATACACACCTTGGAAATGGTCCTCCCAATGGACTGTAGGTGGAAAGAATCACAACCGGTGCACTGATAAACATATGAAAGCTTTAGGGGAGTGTTTTTCATAGCACTGGCAGAACTGCAACCAATCATTTCATCTTTCAGTCAGAATTAAAGGAAATGATATAATGTCACAGAATCATTAATTCACAAAGAAACTAACAACATATTTACTAAAAGACATGATGATGAAACTAGAGGACTTACGTATATATGCGAACAAAAACACGAAGATAAAAATCCATCTGAACAGATAACACAGGAACGATATACCGCTTATACCGATTAGCATGACTCTGCAATTTAAGAACAGCAAAAATATGTCATGTTTTAAATTTTTGATAGATATTCAATTGATTGAAACTTTAACATAATATAACCTTATCCCCTCTTGTGATTCCTCTATTGCATTAGTTCACTTAGTCTTATTGGTGGGAGAAATCCATAGTTCCATCACCAACATGACTAATGGACATGCAAATACTCTCATTCAAGCAAATTCCATAGCTAGTAATTACCAAATATGACATGGGCATCAGGAATAAGATAGTTTACATTTTTTAATTTTAAAGCACTTATAGGAGAAGAAAATAAGAAAAAAAATGAAATCAACTTCTCCAATAAGATAAAATTAGATTATGCAAAAGTTAATTTGTAGAATCTCTAATATTTTTCCAAAAGCTGATTTTTAATGTATACATACAAGCTAATTTTAACCTATGAAAAAGCTTATTTCATAGTTTTCTTCTTATTTTCTTCTATACGTGCTTACAGAGAAGTTTACCCAACAGAGCCTATTAATGTGTCTAACCATACTGTATCCTACATCTTTTAGGAATTTCCATTTCCCTGTATTTTTGTCATGCCAACGCCAAACTTGTATCACATTTTCTATTTGTACCTCTTAGGGTATAAGAATACAACTTTGCAAGTTGCGAATGATATAAAATACAAAATTTCTAATGTGTTTCTACAGATTTAGAAACCATACTATAGACGTGAAGCTTTTGAATCTGTACTTATCATTTTCTTTATCAAAGACAAAAAAAAAACTCATTTTAATAAGACCATTAATTTTTCCTTAGGTTTTCCTCTACCTCTCATAATCAATCTGTCCTACATTAGAGCCACTTTTCTTACCAGCATCTTTATTGGTCTAGCACTATCATCTAATTGTCTGGCAACCATAATAGATAGCATATAAATGACGAAAACTCTCTTGAAACCTTCCATAAATATTACTATTACTATTCTTATGCACGGGATATTGGGGCCATTGTTTTGATTTGTGGACAAAATAACATAAAAAAATTACAAAAAAAAAAAGGCTACTCGTATTTTCTGGACTTTTTTTAGCGGATTTTTGGATAAAGGCAAATTGCACTTTTTACAACCAACTTTTTATTTCTTGGCAACTTTTACTCTCAACAAATTAATTTGGTACATTTTACCCCAACTTCTGAAAAACTAGCAAATCTTACCTTCCATTGTTGAGCTGACATGACATGCTAAAATAATTGCACCTTTTACCCCCAACTTTTTAACTTGGCAAATTTTACCCCCAACTTCTACGCTTCCACATCAGCTCAACTATGAAAGGTAAACTTTGCAAGTTTTTATAAAGTTGGGATAAAATGCACCAAATTAATTTGTAAGGGGCAAAATTTACCAAAAAGGTAAAAAATTGGGGGTAAAAAGTGCAATTAAGCCTAAGATAAAAGTACCACAACAGAAAATCAGAACCGAAAAGAAAACTAACAACTATAGCAACATTTATTACACATTGTTAGGAGCTTCTGATGCTTGTCATTTCTAACATTTTCTTAAATGCTGATAGTTGCCTTGACTTTCACGATACTATTGCACAAGTAGCTAGATACCAAATAACAGATAACCCAAATAATTCCCAAATATTAGTAGGACTTTATGCTGATGAGACAAACAAGACACCTCTCAATGCCAATGAATCTAACCTACTTTAATTATACCTATTTTCCTTGTAAAGAGTTTCTGCATTATATATACACACCTCAATGCAAGCCAACACAATCCTCAAAGCCATTTCATGGCAATATTTCCCTCTCAGTGGGTATGATCCATATCTAGTATGAATAGCAATTGTTAGAAGTTAAGTCCACCAATCAAACAAAATGAAATTTTATTGCGAATAAGAGTGTGAACATTACTTTGAATAGCAGACCTCCCCATTTCCCCCACAGAGAACAGCCATGTCTGTTGTAGTACACATCAGCATACCTCCATCAACAACAGATTGAACTGCTGAATCCAGAAACACTGAAGGTGAACCATAAGGATCAAGATCAACCTGAAAAATCAGCACATGTAATGATCATGAAAAGTGCATTTTCCTTATATTAAAGGGGAAACACAAGTTCATAAGAGTAGCATCCACTTACCACATCAAATTCTTTAGGATGGGTTAGCATATATACACGAGCATCATCAAGATGAGACTCCACTTTTGAAGCTGCAACTGAACCATTGAATTTGATGTTCCTTCTACAAGCTTCAACAGAAGCTGCCAGAAGCAAAAATTTGTATTAAGCATGCAGATGCATAAGCTTAAAAATCAAAGTACACTAATCTCAAAACAAATAGTAACAATTGTAAGTACCCAAGAGCAGACCAACCATACAAAGGCAGAACTTTCCATGTTAAAAACCATAGAATAAAATTCAAAGACAATGTAAACTGAAAGTCTGACACACCCGTGAATCACCTTTATCATTGTCCACAGCAATAACCTGACCAATTCCTTCTACTTCACAAGCATATCTGAGAGACCTCAGCCCAGAAGCAGACAAGGCCTGTGTGCAGGCAAGAGAGCAATTATATTACACACATGAAACTTGCTCTGGTTCAAATTGCAGATAAATTTTTTAAAATTTATATCAATATTGAATGGACAATAATGATGATGACATGAAAGAGTTGTATAAACGAAATCTAACAACTATGCAAAACCTCAAGAACTCTTGGGGGCTTCAGTTCCCCCTTTCCTTTTCCTTCTGATAGATTGGTTTGCCCTTCTGCGGTGCTGCATTCTTCAGTGACCTTAACTGAATCTTCTTCCACAGTGCTGCATCGTTCTTCTGGAGATATCTCTTCCTCTACTTCGCATTCCCCGTTAGATTTGTGATATTCTTGTACAGTTGAGTCAGGTACTTCCTCCTTAATCAATTCAGAAGCATCACCATTTTCAGATGCTTTTTGTGCCCCTTTTGTTCTTTTGGACAGATATGCCTCATGCTCTTGCTTCCGTTTCGATATAAATGTTCTCAAGACAGCGATTGATATATCCCTGTTATTGACCTAATAATTATAAAGAAGGAACAAAGGATTAGTCTAACAATAAACAAATGTTGAATATTTATGTTAACACCTAAAAAATTATAAAAAAACAGAGAAATTAAACATAAATATAACATACGAGAATAAATAATGACTCTAGCTGATAAAATCCAACTAGTGAACATCTTAATAATTCAACTTTCAAGCACTGAGGCATCAATAACCGTCATCTCAAATTAATTATAAAAGTAATAATTCTAACATCACCCAACTATTCAACTTTCAACATTTTTCTATCATGAAACAAACAAATGCAACCTAGACCTGATTAAAGGCGGAAAACTACAAACTTCAACTGGATTTTTCAGGAAAAACATAATTTCAAAGTCAAACACAATAAACATAAAAAATTTAATAATAAAAAGGCAAACTTTATCACCTGAGTTTTGTTGTAAAAGACTTCATTCTTTGCGTGCATAAGAATCTCAGCTTCTCCTTCCTTGATGATTTTATAATCACTGAGATCTGAAGACATTGTTCTGCCTATATCATGCAGAAACAAATTCAGGGTCTGCTCCGTCTCCCTCTCCTCGGTTTGTTCTACGGTTTTGGAACAGAAAAACGGCCAAACTTTGACAAGAGAAATAGGGTTTGTTCCAATTCTAGTTGCTGTGGCGAGCTTCAATTGCAGTTTTAGAACGTGGGAGTGCGTAACAATTTACATGGCTTCCAAAATGGGGGTAACCGAAAACCCTATTGCGAATTTTTCAATTTTTCTTATGCAAAACCGTTTTTATTTTCTTAAACCCTAATTGCATTCCACTGACCGCTTCAGGTCAAAGTCAAATAAATTACGGAAACAACATGTCTTCTATACTATAGTAATAAAACTACTCTTTTTTTATGATGTAGTATAAAACTACTCTTTTTTTATGATGTGTCAACTTCTGGTGCATTCTCAGCTTTGGAATCCAGTTGGCATGCTCACAATAAAAGTTAGCTTCGGATGCTGCATGGCAGCTTTGCATTTCCACTCATATTCTCAACCAATTCTAAACCTGTGTTCCCACATGCAAACCGCTGAGGACCTCTCCAACCAGTGTAACCTCTGCAACCAGTGTTGAAGCTGGCAACTAGCAATGGAAAGCTGTCCACACACTCTTCATCATTCACCTACGCCTCATGCTCTGACATTTACTTTGTTACGTTACCTACTAATTTGTGGTTCAACAAAGGTAGATGTTAACTCTATAACGATACCTCGCACGAAGCTTCTCTTTCCCACGCCTCTTCATCATTCAGCAGTCCGGCTAAATCTTTGGTGAGCATTTTCATCTTCAATCTCTTCTCTTTATTTGTTGGTTTTTCTGCTTTTGCATGTATAAACCGATACCAAATTGCGCTTGTCTCCTTCTTCACTTTCATCGTTTTTGTGTTGGTTTTGATACAAGGTATCATCACCGTCCCAACATTGATTTGTGGTTCAATAAAGGTGGATGTTAACTCTGTTACGGTACCTTAGACAGAGCTTCTCTTTATTGTTTTTGTGTTGGTTTTGATACAGGGTGTTCGTCACCGTCCCAACATTGATATGTATATGCTCTCTTTCTTTTCTTGGTTCTTATCCTTTTGCATGTATGTTCGATCTCTGTCTGTTTCTTTTCTGGGTTCTTATCCATTTGCCTGTATAAACGGATACCAAATTTCGCTTCTCTACTTCTTCGCTGTCATCGTTTTTGTGTTGGTTTTGATATAATGTATATTTCAGTTCATAATATTGTCTTTATACATTGCATTAGTTGTTAAAGCAGTTTTTGTTGATATTCATGGTTTTTGTGTTGTGTAATAGTCTCATATAAATATATTGATCCAGTAAGGTTCAGCATAAGCTCAATGGCGGGTGGTAATCAACATATCCTACTTATTTATTTAAACTATATTCATCTCATTTATTTTAGCTTATTATATAACATTACATTTATTAGTAGTAAGCACACCATGTTGTTTGTTCAACAACAGTGTTACGTAGACTGAATTTGATATCTAAAATCAATGATGAAAAGGAAACATGGAAAATTGTTGTGCGGGTTATAAACTTGTGGACTATTCCCAGATCAAGTAGGCATACTGTTGAGCTTATATTAATGGACAAGGAGGTATGGTTATTTACAAATGAAAAAGCGTTTTGTGACTATGTACTGCTTTTAGTTTATGATGTCACCTAAGTTTTAAACTATGACCTGAAATGTTCCTTAATCAGGGTGGTAAAATACTAGCTCAAATGAAAAATGTTGATATGGGAATGGTGAAGGAGACCTTCGAGATTGGGCAAATTTACCTTATCCAAAACTTTGAAGTTGAAAAGAATAGTGGTCAGTACAAGGCAACCAACCATGTGTTCAAAATTAACCTGCTTAAAGTCAGTAAAATTATACCACATGATCTGCCTGAAATGCCTCTTGCGAAGTATTCATTCACAAAGTTTGATTCGATTCTAGATGGCTCTGCCACTCCAGACTATTTAATAGGTACATAGGGTTGTAAGTGTTTACTAATCTTCTTTCTTGTATTTTTGTTTGTGAAAGTACTTAATTATGATGTATGGTTGAAGATGTTATTGGTGAGTTAATCGAAATTGGTCATTGGAACCTTGATGGGAAGCCAAAGAAAGTCTTTTTACTATGAAGGATGAATGGTATTTTTTACTGCCTCAACTAGTTTTTAAAAAGAAACCGCAGCTGTTTTCGTATTTGATTTTGTGATTCTTTTGTGTGGTTATTGTGTTTCAGTGGAACTGATATAAATTGTACCTTGTGGGAGGAACATGCTGTCAAACTTAAGGACTGTCTTGATAAACATAAAACTGGACCTGTGGTGTTGGTGATCACTATGGCAAATATCAAAGAAGCTAGAGGTTTGTTGCCTATAACCTTATGTTGTAGTATTGTTGTTACGATTTAAAAGGTACGGCAAGTGCACCGATCGTTTCAAGTAATAAAAGTGGGTAAGTAGAGTATCGTTCTCCACAGGGATTGGGGTGAAATTCACAGTAATTATAAGTCTAAGCGATTGGAAAGAAAACAGAAAATAAAGAAGAATTGTTTGAATTGATTGGAGTTTGAATAAAACAGAAATTAAATAAGTGCAGTAAAATAATAATAAGA
>PYAF01003086.1:0-11025 GCA_007407185.1 Glycine tomentella
TTGATGATCGGTACTATGGCATGTACTATGGACTGTTATATGGACTCTGGGTGTGTACTAAGTGAACTATGTGGTATGTTTGGTTGTTGTGAATTATATGTTTTAAGTAAACACTTGGACACTTTAAAAATTACTAAACTCGTTTAGAATTATTTGGACTTTCATTAGAAAATTCGTTTTAAAATCAAATACGTTTTTTTGAAATTTTGTCCTTCTGTTTTTCGAAAATTTTTACCAAATACAAATACGTAATACAAAGTGAAGAGGATGCGGACGTTTCATCCTTCAAGAACTATGAGTTTAGGTGGCAATTACTATGGACTAGTTATTGTTGATGATTTCTCTAGATTCACTTGGACTTTGTTTTTGAAATCCAAAGGTGATGCTTTCCATTCTTTTCGAAAATTAGCCAAACTTATTCAAAATGAAAAAGGGTGTAAAATTGTTTGAATTAGAAGTGATCATGGTGGGGAATTCCAAAATGAAGATTTTGAAAAATTCTGTGATGAATATGGAATCAACCACAACTTTTCAGCTCCAAGAACACCTCAACAAAATGGTGTTGTGGAAAGGAAAAACAGATCACTTGAGGAAGGTGATAGGACACTTCTAAATGAAACAAATTTACCCAAATATTTCTGGGCTGATGCTGTTCACACAGTTTGCTACACCTTAAATAGACTTCTCATAAGACCCATTTTAAAGAAAATCCCTTATGAGTTGTATAAAGGAAGAAAGCCGAATGTTTCTCACTTAAGAACGTTTGGCTGTAAGTGTTTTATATTAAATAATGGAAAGGAATCACTTGGGAAATTTGATGCAAAAGCTGATGAAGCTATCTTTTTTGGATATTCATTACAAAGCAAGGCATATAGAGTTTTCAATAAAAGAACCATGTGCATTGAGGAATCAGTCCATGTAATTTGTGATGAATCTAAACCCTCAAAAGAGGAAAAAGCTTGTGATGATGATGTAGGAAATTTAGAGCAGGATATTCAATTGGAGAAGATATCCATCAATGAGAAAAATGAACCAAGTAAAGAAGAAGGTTCATCAACACCAAAACAATTGCCTAAAGAATGGAGAACCACAAGAGATCTTTCATTAGATAACATCATTGGTGAAGTATCAAAGGGAGTCTCTACTAGATCCTTACTTAGAAATTTATGTTGTGACATTGCTTTTGTTTCTCAAATTGAATCTAAAGATATCAATCATGCTTTACAAGATGAAAATTGGATGCATGCTATGCATTACACTCTTAGAAATATGCTAGGTATCCTTGATGAACATAATATATGCTAGCATGGATGTGATATATTTCATATGCAACTTTGAAATGCCTACTTATCATCACATAGTTGAAACAATATAACAGGCTGTACTACCATAATTACTCTGATTCAATATTTTAAAAGCTGTGATATTTGTAATATGCTCTGTATCTTAGACTTAAAAGCTATATCATTTGATAAATGCTCTGTTTTGTGCAACTCGTGCTGCAATAATCGATTAATGCTCGGAATAATTGATTAAATTCATTAAACCTAGTTTTAAATGTAAAAATTTGAATTATATAATTGGTTACACAAGACTCGTAATCGATTACGCTTTACAAATCACAAACATGTGCCACTCTGGAATAATCGATTACCTGTCGGAATAATCGATTACTTAACTGAAAAATAACTTAGTACAAATAAGGGGCTCTGTAAAAATCGATTACCAGATGGGTAAATCGATTAAAATGTTCATAGCAATACTTAGCTTGTCATCCATGGTCAAATAATCGATTACTTTAGCAGTTCAATCGATTACTTATCATCCTCAACCTCTGGCTATCAATACTGTAATCGATTACAATTGCAGAATAATTGATTACACTGTGTATAACTTGTTACATTTGTTCTGGAATAATCGATTACTTAAGAATATAATTGATTATTCAAACTGTTGTGCGTTTATTGACAGATTTTTGAATTTCGTAACTGCCCAATCAACTGGATTTTGTTCCTTAAACTTCTATTAACTTCCATTAACTACTTATAACAGTTATTTTTTTTAAAATTTTGAACGTTTTATGATTAACTCTCGCTATAAATAGTACTTTAGTGAATCAATTTCACTCCTGCACCAAAATCACTTTCTCTTTTGCAATACTTCTGTGTCTGAATCTTTCACTCTCATCTCTCCCTAAGTTCTTACTCTAATACTATTCTTTTCTGTGTCTTTTTCAACATGTCTGCTCCAAAAAGGGTTAGAACAGGAAAAAGAAAGGTGGGTGAGTCATCCTCAAACCCCCAACCCCAACCTCCACCTGATAGGTTAAGTCTCTGGTTTGATAAAGAAGCAGATAAAATGACTTATCTGCAATATAATGCCACCAAGCCTATTTCCTCACCCAAATACATTAGTCTAGATTGGTTTATAAAGGAAGGTTTTGTGTTTCTAGCCTTACTAGAAACCCAGGGTCTTAAGCGTTTCATGGAGATGAAGGGTACCTTTTACCCTGACCTTGTGAGAGTCTTTTATACCTGTGGTAAAGGCTCAATGCAAGGATATTTTAAATCCAAAGTTAAGGGTGTGGAAATGCTGATTACCCCTGAAATATGGGAGGCAGTGGCTGGGGTAGTGAATGATGGTGAAAGGAAGTTTGAAGAAACCCCTGGTGGCTACACCAAGATGGGGACTTATAGAGAGTCTTTGAGTGATCCCAACCAACCCATTAGGAATAAGTTGAGCACTGGCCCCATGGCTCCTGAAAATAGGCTTCTCCACTACCTAATTACCTATATCCTTACTCCAAGGGCAACAAACCATGCCCAAGCTACTGATGAAGACCTACAACTCATGTATGGTCTCATCAATTCTATCCCAATGAATTGGGTTCTTATTTTCCAAGAAATAATGATGAAATCAAAAAGGCTTGTCAATTATCCTTTTCCTTATCCTGTGCTGGTCTCAAGGTTCATTAACCATTTTGGCATTGATGTGTCAAATGAGGTTATGGACAATACCAATTCCTCAAACAGCCTAATCCAAGAGAAACATCTCTCTAAACTTGGCCTACATAAGACCCCAGATGGCTGGGTAATGGGAGGATAGCCACCACAGCAAGGGCCTCAGCGGCAGGAGGAACAATTTGTGGCTGATAATGAAGATGTAGGAGGATCTGCAAGCACTGGTGACCAATCTGAGCAGCCTCTTCACACACAATTTGAAGCCCTGATGCTTGCAAAGATGGATGGTCTCTTACAAATGCAGCATGACTTCAAGGCGGAAGTTCAAGGATCATTCTGAGAGATTAATGAGAGATTAGGTGATATAGAGGCCACTCTTAGGATGGATGAGGAATCTGTAGATTTTTAAGCTTTAGATTGTTATGTTTTAAGTCTTAGCTTTTTATGCTTTTCATGTTTTCTTTATGTTTCTATGTACTCTGTTTTTCTGGTTCTTATTTCAGCATCTAAATGAACTCCTCGGACTCTATGAATGAAATTACTGCTTTCTATTCATCAGTTATCTGGTGTGCATTTAATTTTTGACTTTAATAAGCCAAATAGGGGGAGAATAATTGAAAATCAAGTGCGAACGAGAGTGCTCTGCATCATACTCTGTTCACCTCTGTTTTACATGTCATTTTTTAACTAAAAATTCAATTGCAAAAATTGAGAAATTTAGGGGGAGTTAAAGCTTGAAATTACTTGCTATTGATGCATATATGACAGGAATGAATAATGAATGAAGCTCAAATATCTTTAACACTTGTTCTTGGAAAGAATTTTTGAATTTTTAGGTAATAAGCAACGTGCAGAAATATTTGAAGCTTTTCCATTAAATCACAAAGATCCATTGTTTTTCAATTTGAGATTTGGCATGTTTAAAGCCAAAAAGGGGGAGATTGTTGATTTGAGGGGGAGCTGAATGAAGATAAAGTGAAGATTCAAGCAAGGTTCAAGACTTGGGTGTTTTGGCTTTCAACATGGCTCAAGCTTTGAACAAATGATGTTTTTTATTTAAATGTAAAAGGTCTGAAAGCATCGTGATGATCCAAGTTTTGATTACATATCATTCATATATTAATTAAGCATTGCATCATATAGAAGCTAAGTAATTGGTTTGAAACTTAGGAAAAAGCTAGGTGTTTTCTAAAAGATAGTATATAGTTGTTTTAATCGATTACTGGCTTATCATAATCGATTATTTTGTTCATGAGCTTTCTGGAAAATCAAACATAAACACTTTAATCGATTATTGCATCAACTTAATCGATTACATGAAATATCGCATACATAGAAATTGGCCTTGTGACTACTTTAATCGATTACCATGATATTGGAATCAATTACTTACTTAGTTGAAAAATACTGTCACTCTGACTTAATCGATTACCACTTACTGTTATCGATTATTTTAGTACATTCATGTTTTTGCATCACGCTGCTTTAATCGATTACCAATAGATGAAATCGATTACCCTTCACAAACATGATTTCAGCATAGGACTGCTTTAATCGATTACACATAGATGTAATCGATTACACTTCATTATCAGGATTTTAGCTTAGTCTGCTTTAGTTGATTACACCACGGGTTAATCGATTATTTAACCCGTTTAATGAAATCCTGAGAATACCAAAGGACAGTTTAATCGATTACAAGAGCGTCTGGAGCGTTCTTAATCGATTATTTTCATTACGAAAATAACTATATATATAACCCTTGCCTTTTGTGATTCAACATAACAGAGATTGAGATTGATCTTAAAACTTTTCGATGTTCTGAGCTTTCTAAGGAATCAATAAGGCATTCTTCTGGGTTATTTGAGCTTTGCTTCCATTAAGTCATTCATGGATTACTAATCTTGTTAGTGAAGCAAACGACTCTTTCACAAAGGTCTAGGAAAGCTGTTCTGCATATTTGGCTTGCATTCAACCTGAGTTTTGTCATTCATATGCATTTCAATCTTGGATCATCAGGTGAATTCTTTCCTGGCTCTTTGTGGGTATTAAGTTTTCTGCAGTAACTTAGTATTTTGTTGATTCTATTGTATTTAGTTTTTCTTGTAAGAGGAGATAGTGTTTCTCCAAGGGAGATAGGGTATCTCCAAGGTCTGCTGAGTAGGTTTCTCAGTGTGGGTTTGGCTTCTAAGGATCTAATTGGGTTTTAGATCTCTGAACTTCTTCTAGGGTTGAGGAAGAGAAGCTTGTAATTGCTTGTAAGAAACATATTTACAATAGTGGAACTCTACTCTAGTGTTGAGTGGAAGAAACTGGATGTAGCCTCATAGGTTTTGAGGTGAACCAGTATAAATCTTGTCTCTTGATTTATATTCTGCAGTTTATATCATATCTTGTGTGAATTGTATCTTGTGTGTTGTGAATTCTTCTTTGAAAGTTTATTCTTTAGGCATAACAAATCTTGGATTGATTTTGGATAAAGTTTTCAATTGATTTTGGATAAAGTTTTCAATTGGTTTTGTGATAAAGATCCAAAGGGCATTAAACTCTGATTTCAAACTCTGATATTGTTAAAAGAAAATTTTATTTTACCAAGGTTAACCAATTCACCCCCCTCTTGGTTAAGTGTGAGTGTTTCTTATTTTCCACATTAAGCATTCCTAGCTTGTTGAGGTGCTTGTAACACCCTGTAGGCCTCCGACGTGTTATCATTAATAATATTAGATTAACACATAAAACACCAAATAGCTCAGCGGAAATCTGGGATTGTTTTCTTGATACATTATGTATGGAATAAAAAAATTCATTAGTTAACACACACACAAATCATGTAACATGCCCTTGCTGATCCAGTTTTTCAAATCCAATATAAATAAGACAGGTAATAGAAATCTGAGGCAGAGTAACAATATACAACACATATATACTCAGGGAAGGTATCATACACAACTCATCAAAGTTCTGTACAATATATATACATCTCAGTTTCACACCACACACGGTGCTACAAAAGAATATCAACCCTCAGAAGGGGTATACAGAACTAAACTCAAAACAAATCAAAATGGAGCCTTCAAGCTCTCCATGCGGCTCCTCAGCCAAGCAGCCTAGTCTCTGATGGGCCTCTTGCCATGAGACTGCTCTTCTCTTCCAGAAGGTTCACCTGAAACCACAAAACCCCACACGGGGTGAGATAACATATCTCAGTAAGCTCAGGATCCATGGAGGAATCTCCTCCACCCTGGCCCACTATCATAATATGCATACACCAGTATCACAAACAAATGGCCCACTGGCCTAGCCCTCTGGCTTTCTCAGCAACATAACATATCATACAGAGTGACTACACAAATCAGCCAGGAGGAAACCATCTCCTGTAATAAAGTCACAGAATAGGAGGAAACCATCTCCTAAATCAATAACTCAAAGCAGGAGGAAACCATCTCCTAGAACGGGAGGAAACCATCTCCCAGTGTGAGGTCGGAACTCACACCTGTGTCATCCCATTGGGTGCTTCCCTTGGCATGGATGCACATATATGGTACCTCCAAGAATAGCAGGAAACCATCTGAACTATTCCCTTGGCCTAGGGGATCATCATCACCCCGGGATCATCATCACCCAAGAGCCAGCCATACTAGGAGGAAACCATCTCCTAGGGAGGTCCATATCTATCTATTGGCCAATAGATCTATCTCAATCACAATCACAGCACAATCCATAACACAATCATATCTCAGCATATAACCAGCTCAGAGGCATACATATATCAGTACAAGAATGCAGATACCAATGCATGCATTATGAAATGACCACCACTCCCCCGGAATGTGGTGTGGTACACAAGATGGGAATCATCCCCAGGGACACTGAACTTACCTGGAACAATATCACTCTGTGGTCTGGTCCTTGCTTTGTGGCTCCTGCCACCAATAAACTCAGAATCAACGCCTATACAAGGCATAGATAGTTTCATATCAATATCAAGACCACAGGCATCGATCACAGATCAAACATATCAGAATTCCCCTATCCTAGGGTTCAATCAAGTCTAGCCCATCATTAGGCTTCTCACAGACCACACAAGGTCCATCTGGGATGAGTACCAACATATGAATCAATGTAGATTCAATGCCTCATAAACATGGCATAACCTCTCATCAGCCTCAGATATAGAATATCAATGAAATGGTTCAACCCTAGCTTAAGGCTCCATTCCATTAGCCTTACAGGCTCAATACAACATATACAAGGCTCTGATATATCAGATGATCGGTACAAGTGACCATAACACAGGTCACATAGGCCACACAGAGCCAAGATCCAAAATCATCAGAATCAAAAACTGAAAGCTATTCCTTCATCTATTCCTCGTCCTAAACAAGTTTCTCAACTGGACCCTGAGCTAATTCTAGCCCCATCTCAGCATGGGCCACAAAACTCAGAAAACCCCAAAATCACAGAGACCCAAGAGAACTTGAATTCCTTACCTCAGTGGTGACCTAGGAGATCTCAGGACAGCTTCCCCGAGCTCTGATGTCCGTCTCCCACCTTAAGTCTGGACTATTCTCAAGTTCTCTGGACTTTCTCTCTTGAGAAATCTAACTCTTATACACAAGGAATTTTAAGAGAAAAGATGAAGGATTCAAGCTTCCCAAAGGTTTCTCTCACAATCCAAGGTCATAGAGAGGTGTTTAGGCTAGTATATAAGGTCCAAGAAAGCTTGGAGCAAGCTTCAATGGAGGTTTGGGGCGTGGGGAAGCAGAAACCATGCTTTTGGGCCAAAATCTCGTAAAATGGCCTTTAAAAACTGGTTCTGCCGACATTCCCGCGCTAATCGCGCCATATATGGCGCTATCCGCCCCAAGTTCCAGTGAAAAACAGACTTTCTGGAGCACTTATGGCGCTAACCACGCCATTCTGGCGCTAATCGCGCCAACTTCCAGCATCTGTGGCGCTAATCGCGCCAACTGGCAGAACCTGTGGCGCTACTCGCGCCAATCTCACGCTAACCGTGCCAAGACCAGATCCGTTGCTAAAACCGTCGCTAATTCTGTCGCTAAATTCGTCACTTAGGCTTTTGCGACAGAATTTTATAATTTAAATTCTTATTTCTTTTACTCCTTTTTATAAAAAGCTTAGGTTATTATAGTGCTTCTCCTTGATGAGACTGTTGTTGGAATTGGTATTGTCAACCACCTTATTGGAGACACCTATGTTGAAATAATCAATGAATCTGGACACAAGAACAACATAAGGAAAGGGATAGTTCACCAATCTCTTAGATTTCAACATGGTTTCCTCAAGGATGAGGATCCAGTTCATTTGAATGGAGTTTTACATGCCATACACAAGTTGTATGTCATCATCAGTGGCTTGTGCATGATTGGTGGACCTTGGAGTCAGAATGTAGATGATTATATAGTGAAGAAGTCTATCCTCATGAGTCATTGGACTAGTACTCAACCTCAATTTCAGTCTCATTTGAGGATTAAGCAGTATACCTCTATAGGTTTCAACTCTGTTGTAGCCCTCAGCCTCTTCCTCAAATTTCCTTTCACCAACAAAGGAAATTCCATCAACTTCTTTCCAGACCTCAGGAGTGATTTCCATGACCACCCTATTATTAACTTGAGATAGGATAGTCCCATCCATGGAGGGTTTGGCACAGGTGTAAAACACTTTCACAAGTTCAGGGTATAAGGTACCTTTCATTTCAACAAACTTTTTCAATCCCTGAGCTTCAACCAAAGCATGGAAATGAAAACCTTATTTGCTGAACCAAGCAAGATCAAGATGTTTGGGAGGGCAGATAAGCTTGGTAGCATTGAATTGTAGGTAATTAATCTTATCACGCTCAGTTGGGAACCAATGATCTAGCCTACTACTCACTACAGGGTTAGAAGTTTCAGCAACCTTCCTCTTAGAGGTTTTCGATCTTTTGGGAGTAGACATGGTGATTATAAGAATTAAGAGATATAAGAAGCACAAAAACTAGACTCTTAAGGAAAGAAGCAGAGAGGTACAACAAGGCTAGAGTGGTGTGATTTGTCTCAAGATCAAGGCTGTATATATAGATGATTTTGGGCTCCAAAGTTTGAAATTTGAAAGCATAACTGTCATATCGAATTTACCCACTAACATAAAGGCTCAGATAATTCAAATTTTTGAATTAGGTGGCAGTTGGATAGTTACAAATCCCAAAAAATCTTTAAGGTTTTGCAGTAACTCCATGGATAATCGATTACGAGCTTAAGTAATCAATTATTTTGTAAGCAAAAATAGGTTTTGTATAGGTAGTAATCGATTACGAACTATGGTAATCGATTATTCCAGAGAAAAGTGATTTTTCATAAGGTTTTTCAACTTGTGTAATCGATTAATTTAATGTTGTAATCAATTATTCCAGTGAACGTTAGATTTAAAAATCATTTGAAATGCAGAATAATCGATTACGTCACCTATGTAATCGATTACATAAGCTCAAAATTCAGTCTAAACAACTTTTAGAGCTAATTTAATCAATTATCCTGTGACTTAATCGATTAACACAAAGAATATATCAGAATGAACAGTAAATATGCAGCATATTTTGAATTGGTTGCTTTTGTAATAAATGACAAGTATATGGTTCATTTTCATGTAGATTATCACATAAACAGTAGACTAACACACACTAGATTCATCTAGAATTCCTAGCATATTTCTAAGTGAATAAAATCTATCTCTTGCTAAGGGTTTGGTAAAAATATCAGCTAATTGATTTTTAGTTTCAACAAACTCAATTTTGATATTACCCTTTTGAATGTGTTCTCTGATATAGTGATGTTTGATTTCAATGTGTTTGGTCCTTGAGTGCATAATAGGATTTTTGGAAATGTTGATAGCACTTGTGTTGTCACACAACAAGGGAATTTCCTGTAGCTCAACACCAAAGTCTTGTAGTTGTTGCTTCAACCATAGACTTTGTGCACAACAGTTTCCAGCAGAAATGTATTTAGCTTCAGCAATGGAAAGGGCTACACATGATTGTTTCTTGCAATGCCAAGAAATCAGTAAGCTTCCCAATAAGTGACATGTTCCACTAGTGCTTTTTCCATCCAATTTGCATCCTGCAAAATCTGAATCAAAATATCCAATTATGCTTATCGATGTACCTTTAGGATACCATAATCCAACTTTTGGTGTGGATTTGAGGTATTTAAGTATCCTTTTTACTGTAGTAAGATGAGATTCCTTTGAATTTTCTTAATATATTGCACATAAGCAAACACTTAGCATTATATCCGGTATACTTGCAGTTAAGTATAACAAGGATCCAATCATTCCTCTGTATTTTGACTCATCAACACTTTTTCGTCTTTCATCTAAGTCAAGATATGTTGATGTAGCCATAGGAGTTGCAACATCTTTTCATTTTTCCATTTCAAATTTCTTAATCATTTCCAAGCAGTATTTTGATTGGTTGAAAATTTTCCATTCTTCAATTGCTTCACTTGAACTCCAACAAAGAATGTCAATTCTCCCATCATAGACAGCTCAAATTCATTTTTCATAGAGATAGATAATTCCTTGCACATAGACTGATTAGATGAACCAAATATTATATCATCTACATAAATTTGAACAATCAAAATATCATTGCCTCTTTTCTTGATGAACAAGGTTTTGTCCACTTCTCCTCTTATGAAAGATTGGTCAATCAGAAATTTGCTCAACCTCTCATACCAAACCCTTGGAGCTTGTTTCAAACCATATAATGTTTTTCTCAATTTGAAAACATGATTTGGATGTTTAAAATCAATGAAACCAGGAGGTTGATCAACATAGATTTCCTCCTCAATATATCCATTTAAAAAAGCACTTTTTGTAACACCCCAAAATTTTGGAATCACAGTCAAATATTGGGGTAAAATGTTAACTAGAGATAGTACAGAAAGATTTAAGAAAAATGGCGAAAATACCCTTGGACATTTTAGAAATGACCAAATTGCCCTAGGCATTTTAGTAAGATATATGAAGGAGGAAATTTTATAAACGCTCTGGGATGCTTGAAAAGTGATCT
>PYAF01003086.1:15522-42015 GCA_007407185.1 Glycine tomentella
ACTTCCAATGGTGAAAATATGAGAAAGAGAGAGTGGAATGGATGATAAGAGGTGTTGGTGGATGGTAAGAGATGATTGTTCAGTCCCCAGAGGCCTTTATTTATAGATAGATCTAATTAGGGCAACAAGGCCTATTTTCTGTTCCAAATCTTAAAATATATAATTTAAATAAGGAAACTAAATATATTTATAGAATCATATAATTAAGGCAACTAATCCTAATACAGTACCAAATCTCGAAATATATAATTTAAATAAGGAAACTAAATCGATTCCACGCGATCCGCGCTAAGTCTCACGCTAATCGCGTGGAATGTCCGAATCTATGGTGCTGATCGCGTTAATCCCTCGCTGATCGCGCGGGTTGCCGGACTGAAAATTGCTTCCAGGCTCTTGGCGCGGGCCGCGCGGCATATGGCGCTGATAGCGCGGACGTGACGGTCTTACGGCGCGGATAGCACGAACGTGGCGCGGATAGCGCGGTACTTCAGTTTGGCTTTTTCTCTTTCTTTGGCCTTTATTCTCCTCTTTTGTCCTGAAAATGCATAATTGGTATTGGAATGAGATAAAATAGAATATTATTAATAAACTAACTAAAACTAGACTAAATCCTAATTATTTAATCAAAATATAACCTAAAACTATCCTAAAACTAAGATGTGTTTGCAACACATCAAAAACTTTCCTTGAAAACAATTTGTGGAATTAAAACTAGGATTGTATCACACAATCACCCTTGATCAAAAACAAATTTTTCTTTCAACCTAATAACACCTTGAAATGCATGTAATAACTGAAATATCTCTTATTGATTGCATATTGAATTCCAAACAATAGCAATGAAAGATACTATGATAAAGATACAACCACATAGCAATTTATACTAGTTCACCTCACAAACATGGAGGCTACATCCAGTGTCTTCCAACCAACACTAGGTTAGAGTTTTCAGTCTATCAAATTATTCTTGTACAAGCACAACAAGTGACTATCTCTATCAACACTAGACAAAGATCCTGAATTCTAAAACACTATTAGAATACAAGTCACAAAGATATTGAAAAACCTACTCAAATCTTCAAACTTAGAGAACCATACTCTAGAATGTTTTACAAGGAATCAATTTGAAAAGTTACAACACAACAAAAAAAAACTCTTAGTCAATCCAAAAAAAATGATTCAAGATAAACACTACCTGTGATCCATCATGTATGAATGAATGAAAAACGAAATGAGATTACCATACAATCTAGGTAAAATGAATGTTGGATATAGGAGGAGCATCATGAAGAGTGAAAGACTTTGATTCAAGAAATGGTTTTGAGCTTTCAACATGCTTGCAGTGCCTTGAAGTTTTGTAATTGATTCAAGTGTAAGAGAAAGGCAATCTGATTGATCCTTGCATTGCATTGCATTCATTCATTATTAAGGTTAAATGGGTTTCATTAAAACATCAAAGGTTTTATCTTTTTGGTAAGGTTTGAAATTAATTAAAAGGTTTTTGGAAAAATGTTTTTCTTACTGTTTTAATCGATTACTTAATGATATAATCGATTATTTGTTCTTCGTTCAATCTGGAATAACCTTCATGAACAAATTAATCAATTACCTATCGGATTAATCGATTATTTGACCTTTGATTGAAAATAAACTGCTTTATTAAAGGTTTTAATCAATTACTTACTTAGTGTAATCGATTACATAGTTAAAAGATTATTTTAAGCCTTACTATGATAATCGATTACCATTATCAGTAATCGATTACATAGTTCATTAGGAAAATTCCTGCTTTTTGATTTAATCGATTATCATTATCAGTAATCGATTACATAGTTCATTTGTGAAACATAGTTTTATGTCTTAATCGATTACAGCTCGGTTTAATCGATTATTTTGCTCGTTGTTGAAACCCAAAAAGCTTCTTTAACATTTTAATCGATTAAATGATAATTTAATCGATTACATAAGAACTTTAATCGATTATTAGGCGCGTTTAATCGATTACAGATGGTTACAAATTCTGTTATAAATAAGATTGAAGGCTTGGCTTGTTTAAAAACTTGACCACTTCGTATTTCTGAGTATATACAAGCCTTCTAAGCATTTCTAAGTGATTTTCTCAGTATTTTTACTTATTGCTTCATTCAAAACATAAATGGGTCTTTGAATGATTCTTGAGCGAGATTCTTTTCAAGGTTAAGGAAAAGCATGATCTGATTTAGTTTGCTACTCTACCTGATTTGGTAAACATGTGCATAACCTTCATTGGATCATCATGTTGTCTCTCTGCTTAATCTTTGTGTGTAAATTTGATATTGAATTCTTGTTGTAATTGGCTATTGTAAAGTGGGTTCTTTTTGCTTGGTTCTAGAAAAGGGTTCTCTAGCTCAAGAATAGAGTAGTGTTCTCTGGTTCTTGCTCCTTAGAATTCTAATAGGTTTTTAGATTTCTATTCTTTATCTAGTGTTGAGAAAAAGGAGGGTTTTGTAAAAGCTTGTAAGAATAGAAATTTATAATAGTGGAACTCTAATCTAGTGTTGATTAGAAGAAACTGGATGTAGCTTCAGTTGTGAAGTGAACCAGTATAAATTGCTTATGTCTTTGATTCTATTTCTCTATTACTCATCTTGTTCATTGGTCATTGATTCTTTGATTCATATTCATTGTTCAACAAGTTCTGTTTTGACATATTGATTTCTTGGGGCTGAGTTATTTGATTGAGTAAAAAGATTTCTTGGTTTTGAAAGTGATAAAGATCTTGAACTCTGATTTGAATTAATTTTAAAATACCAAGGTTTTAACCAATTCACCCCTCCTCTTGGTTATTGTGAGTATTTCTATTATTTTCAATGAATTCTATAGCTGAGAATCAATATCTTGAAATCTTCTTTTCTTTAGCACATCCTTTCTAAAATTTAGAAATCTTGATCTTTACAAGATGTACTAATCACTATGGAATCAGTTTCTTGGACCCTTTAGAAAGCTTGGTTTTTCTTTGGTAAGTCACTCAGAGATATTGAATAATTCGCACAAGTTCTATTTGTAAAGAACTAACTTACAAAGGCTTTTAAAAAACAAAATTAACTGATAATAATTGATTAAACCGCTAGTGTAATCGATTATTTGCCATATGTAATCAATTAAAGTAACTAAATAATCGATTAAATTGTTCCTCAGCAATCTGGAAAAGGATCACGAACAAATTAATCGATTAAATTGTTCCTCAGCAATCTAGAAAAGGATCACGAACAAATTAATCGATTATTTCGTAATGTAATCAATTAAAGTAGAAAAGAAAAGTTTTCTAAAAAGCCTATGTAATCAATTACTAGAAATGGTAATCGGTTAAAGCAGAAAGACATGGTTTTCCAAAATACACTATGTAATCGATTAACTCAATCATGTAATCGATTAAAGTGTTCTTCATGGCTTTTCTAGATAAGAATAAGAACAATTTAATCGATTAAAATACTGTGTAATCGATTAAAATAATAAGTTTTCATTTTTCAAAAACAAAGCCATGAGAATTTGTTTTCCTTTGAAATCATTTATCAACTTCCAAGATTTAATAGCACCTACTTATGCAAAATCAATGAACATGCAAATGGCAATGCAAGGATCACAAAGCCATGTACTTGAATCAAACTTAAACACATTGCACATGTCTTCATACTTGATTGGGCATGATAAAACAAAAACAACTTCAAGCCAATCATCAAGTTTCTTCTTCATTCTTGCTTTTAATTCTTCTTGCAACTTCCCCTATATTCAACAATTGCATGTTGATAGATGAGTCAGGTGCATGCATTATTCTATGCATGATTATTTGAGTTGTGAAATGTATTGGGTGATTGGTTTGTTGAGTGTGTATTGGGATCATGGATTTTTGTTAGTGATTGTGGTGGGTAGTGTTGTTTTCTTTCCAATTGTTATCTAATGTTTGTTTTTATATAATAAACTCACCATTGCATTTATTGTACCTTGTGGTTGGCACCTATGATGATTGCGAACTTTCATTCATGTGAGCAAATGAGCAGTCGTAGGTGACCTTGGAGGGAGATCTTCTTTTTGGTTGGAGCCGTCAAGCCGACGTGATAACGTTGGAGTTCTTTTTGGAAAATAGTATGTTTGTTAATCAACTATTTCTTAGTTAGTTCTTTGGCTTTTTGTTAGATATGTAATTTCAAGTGTATATACATGCAAAACTAAACGAAGTTCTAACATGTGGATGACATGTATTGATTTAATATATATGTACATATGTGTTTAATTATGTAATTGTAATATGTGTATGATAATTGTATTATCGCAAATAATTTACCATCATTTTCATAATCAAATTAATGGAGTTTTTATTAAAATTGAGATCTTCATGATTAAGAGTTAGTGATACGTAGCGACGAGGCAGGTCGTTACACCAAGCAGACTTTAACTGCTACTTCCACTATGGAAACCGAGTTTGTATCTTGTTTTGAGGCTACTTCACATGGTGTATGGATAAGGAGTTTCATTTATGGGCTTAGAGTTATGGATTCCATTTCTAGGCCGTTAAAGATATATTGTGACAATTTAGCAAATGTTTTTATGTCTAACATTAACAAAAGTAGGAGTTGAAGCAAACACATCGACATTAAGTATCTAGCCATAAGAGAGCGTGTTAAAGATAAATCAATGTTCATTTAACATATTAGCACTGAATTGATAATTGCGTATCCTTTAACTAAAGGCATGTCACTGTTGAAATTTAAGGATCATGTAGAAAGAATGGAACTTGGTTCCTATATGTAGTTTTCGTTGTAAGAAACAATATTATATTTAATGAAATTCCATTTGTGATGTTTTCACATCCAGTTTATGTGCATATTAATTTAGTTTGAAAACATCAATAAAGTTTGGACCTAGAATAAACATTACGTTTATTCACGAAGCTATACGGGCTTGAGAAATATAATGCGGTCTAATACATTGAAGATAATACTCGCACATATTAGAGGACTTGTCGTCATGACTCATGTACTTTATTTCTCGTTAGAGTATATGATAGGATATATGGACCAAGTGGGAGAATGTTAGTTCCTATAGTCTTGATAAGCAACCAAGACTAAGTCATAAAGTGGTCCACTATCATAAACTACATTCCCACTATTTAAACAATATTCAAAATTTAGATATTTTGATAAGAGCCCATGTTTTGTGCACATAACAACTAACTCTCTCATGGTTTGAGTTAGTTCTATATATAGTGTATGTTTGGGGTCCCTGAACTCACTCTTAAAAACAACAATACACCATTTGTGCTAGAAAGCAAGAGTTTGGAAGATTCGTAAACATTTTCATGGCAGTTTGCAGTACATCAAGAGCATAGCAATGGCTAGAAGTATATTTTGATCCTCTTCATATTTCGCATTGATCTAATTGCTAACATTTGTAGTGATTGGCATGATTAGATCATTTAGATTTTATTCTTATATGACAATATTGATTAGAGCATAAATGAAAGGTCTCATACACAGGAAGAGAGAGACATAAACTAAGCGAGATGTGTAAGGGGAAGGAGGAACTAAAGTGTGTTAGTTACTCCCTTTGATCAAAGGAGGAAATGTGAGAGTGGGTAGTTACAATCTTATTTATATTGTTTTTGTTGCTCATTTTATCTTTTAACTAAGAACATGAATTTATTTATGAACATAAGTATATGGGCATAAACAAAAAGAGACCAAAGAGCAGTTGCAACAACTTGTATCTCATTTATTTATTGGTATAGATATGTGTATATTATATAATTATATAATTATATATTAGTTATTTTAAATATAAATCAAGTGATTAGACACAGTGGTAGTACCCGAGTTTGATCTTTGTTGGAAACACTTTTTAGTCAAATTTTACTTATATCGACCAAACTTTGAAAGGTTAAGATAAAAAAATGTTAGCAACATACTCTCTGACATACTCTACAAGTTTTTTTTTTTTGCAAAAGCAAACTTATTTCATTTCAACTAATAGTGCAATGTAAATACAAGAAGGAATACAATCATTGATCTAGTTGCTAGCAAATAATCTTGACACTCTAGCTATAGTATGAGTGACATGATTAGTTCGCCTCCTACCAAACTCACCTTTGAGTTTGAACTATTTACACAAAGATATAATCACTGGGACCTCTGAACAACCTTGTATGGTAGAGGATAAGCTATCAGTTACATATTTACAATCTAGCTCATAAATAACATTGGCCAAATCAAGTGACTAGATCCAAATCAAAGCTTGGAGAAGACCCTAAGCCTCAGCCTTTATCGAATTAGGAAGTCCATGCTAGAAATGAGTTTGAGCTTTTATAAATCTTCCTTTGATGATCACGAATTATCATTGATAAACCATTTTTGAGTGATATTTTGTATGAGTTTTTGTGCCATTTTGCGTGCATTTTATTGGCAGAACTCACGTTTGGACACTAGTTTTATATTGCAGAAGTATAGCCGCTCAATTGAGTGAAAGAGTTGGAAATTGCACAACTTTATGAAGACTTGAAGACTCTACAATTGATTAAGATTGTTGTAAGGACCCTCGTTTCTATGCCTTCATGAGGTGTTTTAGTCTAGAATTGATGGTTAGTAGGTGAAAATAGCAGAATTAAGCCAAACAGAAGGTATCGCACCAACAAGCCTATGTACTACCGGGAGTACATGGGCTAATTCTACATGTGGCGCTAGGAGCGCCGGTGTGGCGCCAGAAGCGCCACCGGTGCTGAAAACTGGCGCCAAGAGCGCCACAGGTGCTGAAAACTGGCGCCAAGAGCGCCACAGATGCTGGAAGTTGGCGCCAGGAGCGCCGGACTGGCGCCAAGGGCCCCAGATGCACTGGAAGCTGGCACCATCAGCGCCAAGGTGGTGCCAAGGGCGCCGCATGTCGGTCAGGGGCAGTATTTAAGGCCAAAAACGCGGAAAAGGAGAGGAAAACTAGTTTTCTTCTTCTTTGGACTTCCCAACCTCCATTGGAGCTATTTCCAAGCTTCTATGACCTTATATATTAGCCTTAATATGTCCCTTTAGCTGTGAAACTTGAGAGAAACTCTGAGGAAGCTATAATCCTTCATCCTTTTCTTTCAAATACCCATTTTGGTTAGTTTTCCTTTTTGGAGGAAAACCTCTGATTCTCGAGTTTGGCGAGGATTGAAGGCCTGATACGGACTACAGAGCTCAGGGAAGCTGTCTTGAAGCCTTTCTAGTCGCCACTGAGGTAAGAAACTCGAGTTTCTCCGGTTAATTTGGGATTTGGGGGTTCCTGTGAATAGTGACCCATATGAGTTGGGGCTAGAATTAGCCCAAGGTCCTGTAGAGAAACTTGTTTAGAGCGAGGAATAGATGAAGGATTAGCTTTCAGTTTTTGATTCTGATGACTTTGAATCTTGGCTCTGTATATGCCTGTGTGACTTGTGTAGAGTCACTTGTTGATGGTTCTCTGATAGACTAGAGCCTTGATTGTGTTGTGCTGAGCCAAGTGGCTAGTTGAACAAGACTTTGAGTGGAACTCAGTCTGTTCTAGTGATAATTGAGGTTAAGGCTGAGGAAACTATGCCATGTATGTTGTGTTTTGAGTCCAGATGACTCAGAGGCTTAGCTTTCAGCCTTGAGGGACCTTGAATGGTTTGTAAACAGCCTTGTGAGGGGCTGAGTGTAACTGAACCCTAGGATAGGGGAATTCTGATATAATATATGTTCTATGAATTGGATGCCTGAGGGCTTATTTTGATATGAGAATTGCATGTGCCTTGATTAGGCTTTGATTCTGAGACTGTTGGTGGCAGGAGCCACAGACCTGGGAAGGAACCGCAGACTGAGACCTTACCAGGTAAGTTCGGTGTTCTCTGGGGAATGAATTCCCATTTTGGTTGCACACCACACTCTTGGGGAGTGTTGGTCATGATTCATGATGCATGCATTGGCTATGACATTGTTTATATTGATTTTGTGTGCATCTGTATTGGATGAATGTATGTTGTGATTGAGATAGATCTGTTGGCCAATAGATAAATACAGGCATTGAGGGTCCTCTGTCCTGTATTTAGGCATTGAGGGTTCTCTGTCAGGCATTGAGGGTTCTCTGCCAAGGGCATTGAGGGTTCTCTGCCAAGGCATAGAGGGTTCTCTGCCACTAGTATTGAGCAGATGGCTGCTCCATGTTGTATTGAGGGCCAGAGGGCCAGGCCAATGGGCCATGTTTGAGATGTTTGCCTGATATGTCTGTTGTGAATCTGTGAGCCAGGGTGGGAATGATTTCCCAAGAACCTTGAGCTTACTGAGATATGTTATCTCACCCCGTGTGGGGTTTTCTATGATTTCAGGTGACCACTCTAGAAGAGAAGACCAGTCTCAGGGCAAGAGGCCCAGCAGAGACTAGGCTGCTTGACTGAGGAGCGGCATGGAGAGCTTGAAGGCTCTATTTTGATTTTGTTTATGATGTATAGTTCTGTGGACCCTTGAGAAGGGCTGATGTAGATAGTTATGTACAGAACTACTGTGTGATGATATAAGACTTTTCCCTGAGTATAATTGTTGTATAGTGATAATCTGCCTAAGTTTTTTTTAGATATCTGTCTGGATGGTTTATGTTATGAGAAACTGGATCAGCAGGGGCGTGATATATGTTATGATTTGTGTTTTATTGGTTATTGTTGTGATTCCATACATAATGGATCAAGAAAAACGATTCTATGCTTCCACTGAGTTTTATAAACTGTGTTTTAAGCGCTAATCTGATATTATTAATGATAACACGTCGAAGGCCTACGGGGTGTTACAATTGTGGTACATTGACCATGGTCATGGTAATCAGCACGACTACAATAAAGTGATAACAACCCTCCAGAATAGCTTCAAGATCCGACAACGGTCATGGTCAAATCATGAAGGTCATGGTTAATTCATGAAGGTCGTGGTCAATTCATGAAGGTTGTGGTCAACCAAGAGGGCCATAGTCAATCCATAATAATTTAAGGCTTCAACGTCACTTCCAACTGTAACACCCCGTAGGCCTCCGACGTGTTATCATTAATAATATCAGATTAACACATAAAACATCAATTAAATAGCTCAGCGGAAATCTGGGATCGTTTTCTTGATACATTATGTATGGAATAATAAATTCATCAGTTAACACACACACAATTTATGTAACATGCCCCTGCTGATCCAGTTTTTCAAATCCAATATAAATAAGACAGATAACAGAAATCTGAGGCAGAGTAACAATATACAGCACATATATATACTCAAGGAAGGTATCATATACATCTTAGTTTCACACCACACACGGTGCTACAACAGAATATCAACCCTCAGAAGGGGTATACAGAACTAAAACAAAACAAAATCAAAATGGAGCCTTCATGCTCTCTATGCTGCTCCTCAGCCAAGCAGTCTAGTCTCTGACGGGCCTCTTGCCCTGAGACTGCTCTTCTCTTCTAGAGGGTTCACCTGAAACCACATAAACCCCACACGGGGTGAGATAACATATCTCAGTAAGCTCAGGATCCATGGAGGAATCTCCTCCCCCCTGGCCCACTATCATAAAATATATACACAAGGATCACAATCAAATGGCCCACTGGCCTAGCCCTCTGGCTTTCTCAACAACACAACATATCATACAGGGTGACTACATATATCAGCACAGGAGGAAGCCATCTCCTGTAATAAAATCACAGAATAGGAGGAAACCATCTCCTAGAATGGGAGGAAACCATCTCCCAGTGTGAGGCCGGAACTCACACCTGTGTCATCCCATTGGGTGCTACCCTTATCATGGATGCACATATATGGTACCTCCGAGAATAGCAGGAATCCATCTGAACTATTCCCTTGGTCTAGGGGATCATCATCACCCCGGGATCATCATCACCCATGAGCCAACCATTCTAGGAGGAAACCATCTCCTAGGGAGGTCCATATCTATCTATTGGCCAATAGATCTATCTCAGCACAATTACAACACAATTCAAGCACAGAGGCATACATATATCATCACAAGAAAGCAGATATCCATGCATGCATTATGAAATGACCACAACTCCCCCGGAGTGTGGTGTGGCACGCAAGATGGGAATCATCCCCAGAGACACTGAACTTACCTGGAACAATATCACTCTATGGTCTAGTCCCTGCTCTGTGGCTCCCGCCACCAATAATCTCAGAATCAACGCCTATACAAGGCATATACAGTTTCATATCAATATCCAGACCACAGGCATCAATCACAGATTAAACATAGCATAATTCCCCTATCCTAGGGTTCAGCCTATCATTAGGCTTCTCTCAGACCACACAAGGTCCATCTGGGCTGAGTACCAACATATGAATCAATGTAGATTCAATGCCCCACAAACATGACATAATCCTCTCATCAGCCACAGATATAGAATATCACTGGAATGGTTCAACTTCACTCAAGGTGCCATTCCATTAGCCACACAGGCTCAATGCAACATATACAAGGCTCTGGCATAGTCATTGACCAATACAAGTGACCATACACAGGTCACATAGGTAACTACATAGCCAAAAACCAAAATCATCAGAATCAAAAACTGAAAGCTAATCCTTCATCTATTCTAAGCTCTAAACAAATTCCTCTACAGGACTCTGAGCTAATTCTAGCCTCAGCTCATATGGGTCACTATTTCCAGGAACCCCCAGAATTAAAATTAAACGGAGAAACTTGAGTCTCTTACCTCAGTGGCGACTCAGAAGATCTCAGGACAGCTTCCCCAAGCTCTACTGTCCTTTCCAAGCCTTGAGTCTCATCCACTCTCAAGTTCTCTGAAGTTTCTCTCTTGAGAAATCAATTCTCACTCACTAGGGGTTTTCAAGAGCAAAGAATGAAGGATTATGGCTTTCCAAGGGATTTTCACAAGATTAAAGGTCTATGGAAGGTGTTTAGGCCAAGAAACAGAGTCCTAGGAAGCTTGGGCACTCCAACAATGGAGGTTTATGGCTGAGGGAGGAAGAAAACTGTTTTTTCCCTCAGCTTTTTGCATTTCTGCCCTTTATACTCGGCCTGCCCGACCTCTGGCCCCATCAGCGCCAGCTCCAGCGCTATCCGCGCCAGTATGTCGGTTAGTCTGGCGCTCTTAGCGCCACTCCCGCGCTCTCAGCGCCGGTTTTCAGAACCTGTGGCACGATCCGCGCGGGCTGGGAAATCTGGCGCCCCTGGCGCCAACTCTGGCGCTCCTAGCGTGGAACTCCAGAGAACCTGGCGCGACCAGTGCCACCTTCCAGAGATCACGGCGCCATCAGCGTGGATCTGGCGCCCCTAGCGCCAGTTTTCAGAGAACTTGGCACTCTTGGGGCCATCCTGGCGCTCCCAGCGCCACATCCCAGTGGGTCTGGCGCGATCAGCGCCAGCCCTGGCGCCATCCGCGCCGCACCCTCCACAGGGTTTTCTGATCCGAATCCCCGCGCGCCAAGAATGAGGGTCCTTACACCAACCACAGTCATGGTGCATCTTTTCGACAGTTATCTTTTGGAAGCTATATATAGAGGTCCTTGTCTTTGTAAAAATTCATTATTGAGTTTTATCTTATCTTTTACGAATTTGAAGAACTTTGAAGGCTTTTGAGAAATATAGAGCACTGACAACGCCACTAGAATCATTCATGCGTATTGGTATTCTATACATACTCTTTATAGAATTGTTAATTTTTCTTTGATTATGAGTGGCTAGTCTGAGGGATGTAACTGTCCATTTGTACCCTTCTCCTTGTTTTATAATTAATTATCTTCCTTATTTTAATGTTTATTTGGAACTAGTCATTCTAATACTTAGTCGATTGTATAGTAGTGATTATCTGCATGTCATTGGTGTTGAACTTAGGAGGAGCTGCTTGAAGTTTAGGCAAAGTTTGATTCAACTTTTATCTTTCATCATGCCTTGAAGGATTGCAGAACAACTTGTTATTAAATGTAAAAGGAAGAAGCATTTATGATGATCCAATTGCATTGCATTCATAATCATTCATTAAATCAATTAGTTTAAGTATTAGAATTCACAAGGCTTTGATTTTGTTTAAGGTTTTGAAATTAAATCTAAGGTTTTTGGAAAAATGTGTTTTCTACTGGATTAATTAAGTTCAGATAATAATCGATTATTTTGTTCTTAGTGCATTCTGGAAAACTTTTCAAGAACAATGTAATCAATTACGTATCGGAATAATCGATTATTTTACCTTAGTTCATTTAAAAAATAGCCTTGATGGATAGTTTAATCGATTACCAATAGTCTGTAATCGATTACATAAGCTAAACAGAAAATAGTACCTTCATGTCTTAATCGATTACAATGAATAGTAATCGATTACATTACATACATATACTTGACATGTTCTGCTGAATTAATTGATTACCAAATGTTGTAATCGATTACATAGTTCAAAACAATTTATGAAGTTTTCTGGTTTAATCGATTACCAGAATTTGTAATTGATTACACAGTGCTTTTATATTTGTGAAATGTCCTGCTTTAATCGATTACATGATGGAATAATCGATTATTTTGTTCATTGCACATACCCAGAAATTTGTTGAACAGTTTAATCAATTACAGTCTTGAGATAATCGATTACATGAGCAAAATAATCGATTACAGGAGCGTATTTAATCGATTACTGACGGTTAGAAAATTTATTATAAATAGAACCCTTGCTTAGTTGTTTCCATAACTTGATCAATTCGTATTCTGAGCATTCTAAGGCTTTCTAAACATCTTTTAGTGATTTTATGGGTTCATAGAGTTCTTGCTTTCACAAAAACACTCATGGGTTGTTAAGTGTTTCTTAAAGCAAGAAGTTTCCTGTCAAAGCTTAAGGGAAGTAATGTTCTGAGTTTGTTTTCATTATTCAATCTGGTGTATTCTCTCATTTGCATATCATTCATTGGATCATCAGGTGATTTCTTTCCTTAAACTCTGAGGTTGTAATTCTTTTGTGAATTTTGTATTTGATAGTCTATTTTAATTGGGTTTCTTGCTTGTAATCTAGAGATAGAGTTTCTCTAGGGGATATACTGAGTAGTGTTCTCAGTGGGTTGTCTCTAAGAATCTAATAGTGTTTTAGATTTCTGAACTTTATCTAGGGTTGATAAAGAGCGATTTTGTAATAACTTGTAAGAACTGAAAATTGCAATAGTGAAACTCCATTCTAGTGTTGAGTGGAAGAAAACTGGATGTAGCTTCATAGTGTTTGAAGTGAACCAGTATAAATCTTGTGTGCTTTGATTTAAATTTCTTTCTTGATTTTATATTGTTTTTCTTGTTGTGTGACTTTACTTATCAAATAAATTCTTGAGCTATTGGATACCTTGGACTGAGCATTAGATTGAATAAAGTTTCTTGGTTTTAAAAGTGATAAAGATCCCAAGGGAAAAACTCTTATTTTGTTGAAGAAAATTTTAATTTACGAAGTCTAACCAATTCACCCCCTCTTGGTTAATTGTGAAGTGTTCCCATATTTTACAATTAGCATCAAGAGCTAGGTCTTGAAAGTTACTCAAGATCACTTTCTTTCAAAAATGAATACTTCACAAATAACCTTCAAGGAAGGTGCCTCCTTAAACAGACCTCATTTGTTTGAGGGGGAGAATTTTAGTTTTTTGGAAAAATAGGATCAAGATCTTTATTCAATCCAATGATCCAGGAGCATGGAATGCAATAGAAAAGGGTCCTAGGGTGCCCATCAAAGTAGTTGATAATAACATGATTCCCAAGGAGTGGGATGAGATGAATGATGATGAATAGAGAATTGTTCAGTATGATTTTAAAGCCAAGAATATGATAACATCTGCTCTTTCTTTTGATGAATTCTTTAGAACAGATAGATGTACCAATGCCAAGGAAATGTGGGAGATGCTAGAGATAACCGATGAAGGGACTGAAGAAGTGAGGAGATAAAGAAAGCACTCCTTGATACATGAATCTGAGATGTTCAAAATGAACCAAAATGAAAGTATATTTGATGTGTTGCTAACACATCTTAGTTTTAGGTTATATTTCAATTAAATTATTAGGAATTAGATTAAGTATAGGCTAGTTTGTTATTTATATTTAATTATATCTCATTTTATTGCCAAGATGTATTTCAGGGCCTAAAAGGAGGAGAACAAGGCAAGAAAGGAAGAAAAGCAAATTCCAGGTTTCGCGATCCGTGCCACAGGCCAGGATCAATGGTTCAATTCGAATGTTTCACGCTATCAGCATGGAAGTTCACGCTATCTGTAAGAACCCTCACTTGTGTCCCTAGTTATTTAGCAGAAAACCCTGTTAAGGGTATGGCGCGGATGGCGCCAGGGTTGGCACTGATCGCACCAGACCCATTGGAAAGTGGCGCCAAGGGCGCTGGGAGCGCCAGGTTCTCTGGAAGTTGACGCCAGGGGCATCAATGTGGCGCCAGAGGTTTTCCAGCCAACGCGAGTCGCGCCAGAGGCAGCGCGGTTAGCACGATAAGTGGCCTAGAAAACCCATTTTCTCTGGTTTCTCACGCGGCTAGCGCCAAGGTTGGCGCGGATAGCGCCACAGGTTCTGAAAGCTGGCATTGGAGGCGCGGGAGTGGCGCTGGGAGCATCAGACCCACCGCCACTGTGGCACGGGTAGCGCCGGAGGTGGCGCGGATCACGCCAGACCTCGGGCAGGGCCACTATATAAGGCCAAAAACTCGAAAATGAAGGGAAAAAGCTGTTCTTCTTCTTCCCCACGACCCCAGCCTCCATTAGAGTAGTTCCAAGCTTCCTAGGACCTAGTTTCTTAGCCTAAACACCTCCCAAAGAGCTTTAATCTTGAGAAAACGATTTGGAAAGCTATAATCCTTCATTTTTCTTTTCTGAAAACCCCAATTGAGTGAGAAGTGATTCTGAAGGAAAAACTCAGAGAACTTGAGAGTGGCGAAGACCCACAGCTTGGGAAGGACAATAGAGCTTGATGAAGCTGTCCTGAAGTCTTTCTGGTCGCCACTGAGGTAAGGGACTCAAGGTTCTCCGTTTAATTTTGATCCTTGGGGTTCTCTGTGAATAGTGACCCATATGAGCTAGGGCTAGAATTAGCTCAGGGTCCTGTAGAGAAACTTGTTTAGGGCATGATATTGAGACTGTTGGTGGCGGGAGCCACAGACTAGGGAAAGAACTGTAGAGTGATACTTTGCCAGGTAAGTTCAGTGTCATTGGGGATTATTTCCCATCTTGTGTGCCACACCACACTCCGGGGGAGTGGTGGTCATTTCATGATGCATGCATTGGTAGATGCATCCTCATAATGATATATGTATGCATCTGTGCTTGATTGGTGATGTGATATGACTGTGATAGATCTGTTGGCCAATAGATAGATATGGACCTCCCTAGGAGTTGATGGTTTCCTCCTAACACGGCTGGCTCATGGTTGAGGTAGCTCCCAGGGGATTGGTTCCCACAGGCCAGGGGATTAGAAGTTGAGGTAGCTCCTTCTATTCTCGGAGGTACCATATATTGTGCATCCATGCTAAGGGTTAGCACCCAATGGGATGGCACAGGTGTGAGTGCCGATCTCACACTGATATAGGCGTTGAGGTAGCTCCGCCAGGCGTTGAGGCAGCTCCGCCATGTTCGTATTATATGCTTATATTGTTATGAGGGCCAGAGGGCCAGGCCAGTGGGCCAATTGCTTGTGATATCTGATGTATGTGTTATGGAAGTGGGCCAGGGTGGAGGAGATGCAAGCTTACTGATATATGTTATCTCACATGAGCAATGCATGGGGGTACATTAACTGTGGGCCTGATCAACTCACTGTGTGATGTACATGTGTAGTGCCATGGTGAGACCTAGAGGCACCCGTGGGGCTACCAGTGCCCAGACTGATCCAGTTGCGGCTGCTTTAGCCGCCATGCAGCAAGAATTAGCTGCTAACAGACAGATACAAGCAAATATGCAGCAAGAGATGGTTGCAAACAGACAAACTCAGGGGGAGATGCAGCGAGAGATGGCTGCCACCCGAGAAATGAATGAAGCCTTGATGAAGGCTAATCATGATTTGCTAAAGGAGGTGAAGAACCTCAGGAGGGATGATAGAGCATCCTCCACACCTCTTGTTCTTGATGGCGAGGGTAGTCGCCAGCAGGCTGGTGGGAGCCACCAGCGAGGGGACCAGATGTCCCAGATAGAGGCTGACAGTGATGTAGCAGCCAGAGGGAAGATGCTGATCACATTCAGGAAGCATGACCCTCCAGTGTTCTCAGGGGGCTATGATCCAGTGGCTGCAAGCTTTGGAGAAGATTTTCGAGGTGATGGAGTGCCCCGATCACCAGAGGTTACTGTATGCAACCTACATGCTTTAGGGAGATGCCCACAAGTGGTGGAAGACCACAGTTCCACTTCTGAGAGGCCGGGGAGAGGTGATTACCTGGCCGTTGTTCGAGGCCTGCTTTCTGGACAAATATTTTCTCAGAGATGCCCGGGAGCAGAAGCAGGCGGAGTTCGATGGTCTCGTCCAGCGGACTCTGACGGTGGACGAGTATCTGGACCAGTTTAATGAGCTGCCTCAGTATGCACACTTTAGGAGACCTATGCCTGAAACTGAGATTCTAGCAGCTAAGTTCCTGAGGGGACTTAGAGATGACATTCAGGTGTTGGTGGCCGGCCTTGGGTCACGAGATATGGATACCCTGGTGAGACAGAGTCGCCAAGTGGAGGGTATCCTACAGAGACAGCAGAGAGGCGGACAGCCTACTCCCTCAGTCAGACAGGAGGGGAGAAGGCCTAGTGGTTCTGGCCCGCCCGGGAAGGGCAAGGGCAAGATGTGAGAGTCTCTGCACCCTCTGACAGATTCAAGAGGGGTTTAGCCCAAAGGAGATCAGTTCCCAAGTGTCCAGCTTGTGGGAAGGAGCATACAGGAGCCTGTTCCTCAGGCCAGATTATCTGTTTCCGCTGTGGCAAGCCAGGCCACATATCCAGAGAGTGCCCATAGACAGAGAGACAGGCACAAGCTGCTCCAACAGAGGTGATGGCACCCACAGCAGGTCGGGTGTATACTGTAGACGCCAGAGAGGCAACCAGAGCTCCAGATCTGATCAGAGGTACAATTTTGATCGATGACTGTGATATTAAAGTGTTGTTTGATTCTGGAGCCACACATTCCTTCATACAGGATGTGATTGTTGATAGGCTCAGATTGCCTAAGCTCAGTTTTGCCCCTCCAATGGAGGTTATCACAGCATCTAGAGAAAGATGCCAGGTGAGCACATGCTGCAAGGACGTGCAGTTTTTGTATGAGGGCAAAGCCTATGTGATTGATCTATTCTATCTAGCTATGCCTACCCTTGAGATGATTCTGGGTATGGATTGGATGGCCAAGTATGGAGTGATGCTAGACTGTTGTCAGAAGAGGGTGGTTGTGCCTTCTGACGGAACTAGTTCAAGTTCTGCCTCATTCTTATCAGTCTTGCAAGCTCGCAAGGCAATCATGGAGGGAGCTCAGGGCTATATCTTCTTGGGTGTGACAGAAGATAAGTCAGGTGTTGATTTATCTCAGATCCCTGTGATGAGCGAGTTTATGGATGTATTTCCTGAGGAGATAACTTAGCTACCACCAGAGAGGGAGATAGAGTTCTCCATTGATTTGGTTCGTGGTGTGGGACCGATTTCTGTGGCACCTTAACGTATGGCTCCTCTGGAGTTGAGGGAGTTGAAGGTGCAGTTGGAGGACCTGCTGTCCAACAATTCATCAGACCGAGTGTCTCGCCTTGGGGAGTACCGGTGATCTTTGTGAAGAAGAAGGACGGCAGTATGAGACTTTGTGTGGACTACAGGCAGTTGAATAAGGTTACTGTGAAGAACAAGTATCCTCTGCCTCGTATAGATGATCTGTTGGATCAGTTGAGGGGAGCCAGAGTGTTCTCCAAGATAGACCTAAGATCCGGATATCAACAGATTCGGATCAAGCCTGCAAACATACCTAAGACAGCCTTCCGGTGTAGGTATAGTCACTTTGAGTATCAGGTCATTCCTTTTGGTCTGACGAATGCCCCAGCAATGTTCATGGATTATATGAACAGGGTATTCAGACCTTTTCTGGATCAGTTTGTGGTGGTGTTCATTGATGACATTCTGATCTACTCCAAGACGGAAGTAGAGCATGCCGAGCATCTCAAGACAGTCCTTCAGATCTTGAGGGACAAGCAGCTGTATGCTAAGTTGGCCAAGTGTGAATTCTGGTTGACAGAGGTGAAGTTCCTTGGCCATGTGATCTCAGCAGCTGGTGTATCTGTGGATCCCAGCAAGATAGAGGCAGTGATGTCCTGGGAGAGGCCCAAGGACGTGTCTGAGATCAGAAGTTTCCTAGGATTGGCAGGCTATTACAGGAGGTTCATTCAGGGGTTTTCTCAGTTGATGGTACCTCTGACTCGACTCACATGGAAGGGGTTCCATTTGTTTGGACCCATGAGTGCGAGCAGTGCTTCTAGGAATTGAAGGAGCGGTTGACCACAGCTCCAGTGCTGACTCTTCCTGACCCTGAGGGAGTCTTCGAGGTGTTTTGTGATGCATCCAAGAGGGGGCTTGGGTGTGTGTTGATGCAGGATAAGAAGGTAGTTTCTTATGCTTCTAGGCAACTAAAACCTCATGAAGAGTCTTATCCTACGCATGACTTGGAGTTGGCAGCTGTGGTGTTTGCTCTGAAGATATGGAGGCATTATTTGTATGGTGCCAAGTTGATCGTGTTCAGCGACCACAAGAGTCTCAGGTACCTCTTTGATCAGAAAGAGTTGAATATGAGACAGAGGCGTTGGATGGAGTTCCTGAAGGACTATGACTTCGAGCTGAGATATCATCCAGGTAAGGCCAATGTGGTTGCTGATGCTTTGAGCAGGAAGAATGTGACTACTGCATGTTTGATGATCTCTGATTGCCAGTTGATAGAGCAATTCAGAGATATGCACCTGACGGTGACAGAAGGTGCGCGTGGTCTTGAGTTAAGCAGAACCAAGGTGGATAATGAGCTGATCAGGAGGATCCAAGAAGCTCAGCAGCAGGACGAGGCGGTGAGGACCATGATTGGTCAACAGGATGTTTCCTGGGAGGATAACGACTTGGTGATGTACCAAGATCGTGTTGTAGTGCCTAAGGGCGAGTTGAGAGATGTTGTCCTGTCTGAAGCACATAAGGGCCAGTTCAGTATACATCCGGGAGCCACCAAGATGTATCATGACCTGAAGAGGAGTTTCTGGTGGCCAGGGATGAAGAAAGACATAGCCGAGTATGTGGCTAAGTGTCTAGTGTGTCAAAAGGTGAAAATTGAGCATCAGAGACCGTCGGGTCTACTTCAGCCTTTAGAGATTCCTGAGTGGAAATAGGACAGCATTTCCATGGATTTCGTGGTAGGGTTACCGAGTACTCAGAGTGGATATGATTCCATCTGGGTAATTGTGGACAGGCTGACCAAGTCTGCTCATTTCTTACCTGTCAGATTTGACTACACTATAGAGAAGTTGGCCCAGTTATATGTCAGGGAGATTATGAGATTGCATGGAGTCCCTGACAGCATCATCAGTGATCGAGATCCGAAGTTCACCTCGAGGTTCTGGGGTGCACTTCAGGAGGCTTTTGGGACCCAGCTAAGACTCAGCACGCCCTACCATCCTCAGACAGATGGTCAGACAGAGAGGACCATCCAGACTATGGAGGATATGCTGAGAGCTTGTGCCTTGGAGCAAGGTACTAGCTGGGACAGATATCTACCTCTCGTGGAGTTCTCATACAACAACAGTTTCCATGCCAGCTTGGGTATGGCACCATATGAGGCTTTGTATGGACGACGGTGCAGAACTCCAGTATGTTGGACAGAGGTAGGAGAGAAGCAGCTCCTTGGACTCGAGATGGTTCAAGAGACCTCTTAGCAGATCAATATCAGGCTAAACTTTGTATTGTGGGAAGGCCATGAACTGATGTGAACTCCTCTGTAACTTAACTGGTATTGAATGAGATTTTCTTGATTGTTTTATTTTACTCTGTTCTTATTGTTTTATTCTTATTTAGAATTGGCCATTCTATTTAGGTATTGAGGGTTAGGATTCGCAATGGGGACGTTGGGATTCTAGTTTCTGACCTTAGTAAAGTAACAGTTGTTCATTACCTAGGATAGGGATGCGTGACTGTAGAACTTATAATATATTCTTTTAATTGCTTAACTTGATAGAGCTCACTAAGGGATTAGGTTTTCAATTCAGTTTAAAGGGTTAATTCGCTAAGGGATTAGGGGTTAACTAAAATAGAAAAGATTCATTCTCTGAACAATCAGAAATAAGCGAACCTTATGATATAGTCTTTTATATGCTTGATAGGAATCGCTAAGGAATTAGGATTTATTAAAATCGGAAAGATGTATCATTTGAGTGATCAAACTTGATAAACCAGTTAAGTGAAAGAGGTAGGGATCAGAAGGGATTGTACCTGACCACAATTGTTTCTTCCATTGGTAACACTTCAACTTATTTTACTGCTTATTTTAATTTCAGTTTTCTATTCAACTCTTCAACACACAACAACAATTCTTCACAAATTATTTCTTTTTACTTCCAATCACTTAGACTTAATATTACTATGAATTTCACACCAATCCCTATGGAGACGATACTCTACTTACCCACTTTATTACTTGAAACGAGCGGTGCACTTGCCGTGTTCGCAACAATATCTCAACTCCAAACAAGATTCACACACATAGTGAATCATCTTTTGGGACTTGGGAAGACATTTGATGTTGAAGAATTGAACATCAAAATCTTGAAGTGCCTCACTAGAGCATGGCAACCAAAAGTGACAGCCATCAAAGAATCTAAAGATTTGTCAAAAATGACCATGACTGCTCTCTTTGGTAAGTTACTTGAGTATGAATTAGAATTATCTCAACTAACCTTTGGTGAAGATGCAGAAAGAAAAGGCAAAGGAATTGCACTAAAGGCTGTAGCACCTAAGGTGGAAAAAAAAGAAAACTCAAGTGATGAGGAAGATGAAGAAAGCATGAACTTGATTGTGAAAAAGTTCAGCAAGTTTCTAAAAAAGAATAAGGGCAAAAGATTTACAAGAAATAACAAGAACAATTCCAACAACAACACTAGCAACACCAAGAAGATTGACAACAACTTCACATGCTTTGAATGTGGCAAACCTGACCACATAAAATCAGAATGTTCAATCTACTTGAAGAAACAACAAAATGACAACAAAGGCAAGAGGGTAGCAACGGCAAGAAGAGCCTACATTGCTTGGGAGGACAATGAATCTTCAACTTCCGAATCCTCCACTGAATTAAAAAAAGCCAACATGTGCCTCACTTCAATAGTCAATGAAGAGAATGATGATCTCTTGGATGAAGATAATGAGGTAATCTCATGAACTTGATCAAGCTATTTTTTCTTTTCAAGAGATGCATAAAGAGGCTAAAAAGCTTGCTAAATCCAACAAAAAGCTTAAGAAAAACATTGAGGATCATCTTGCAAAAATAATGGAATTACAAACTGAAGTTTGTAACTTGAAGGAAGAAAATGAGAAACCTACTTCAAGCTACAAATCAAGTGGTTGTTTGTGCCTCTTCCTCTACAACTAGTGACAAATATGAAATGCTGCAAAAAGTTTTTGATGAGTATAGATTGAATCAAGAAGAAAAATATATGCATATTGTTTCAAAAACAATGAGTTGATTGTTATCTTGGAAAAACTCAACAAAGGAAAATGTGATTTGAATGATATGTTGAGTGCTCAAAAATAGTTTGGTGACACTTCTGGCTTGGGGTACAAAAAGAGTTTTAAAAATGTTCAAAAGACAACATTTATACCTCCAAAACAGAAGAAAAAGAATCCAAGATTCAATCAAAATAGGTTCTTTAGAAATTCATATAATGTTGTGGTTTGTCTCTATTGTATGGAGAAAGGTCATACATCTTACCAATGTTTTGCAAGAAGATTTTATGTCCCAAATGGTGAGTGTCTTTGGGTAGAAAAGAAAAAGCAAGCAACTAACCCCTTTGGACCCAAACTCAAATGGGTACCTTCTCCTATGAAGTGATTTTGTTCTTTTTGTAGGTATGTCTTAGAGCAAGTTCTTCCTTATGGTATCTTGATAGTGGCTGCTCAAGACATATGACCGGTGACAAGTCCTTGCTCAAAAATCTTACACTTAAAGGTGGGGGCTATGTTACTTATGGAGACAATAATAACGGGAAAATTATAGGTGAAGGAAGCATTGGTGACAGCTTGAATACTAAAATCAACAGTGTACTCTATGTTGAAGGCTTGAAGCATAATCTGCTAAGTATAATCCAATTATGTGATAAAGGCTATAAAATTTCCTTCAATCAAGATTGTTGCATAATATGTGATGGTAAGAGTGGAGAAGTAATCCACATTGGCAAAAGGAAAGGTAACATTTATTTGCTTTCCATAGACCATGCATTATTTCACAAGACTACATGCTTAATGAGTAAGTTAGATGAAACATGGTTATTGCATAGGAGAGCTAGCCACATTAACATGCACCATATGAATAAACTCATTAAAAAGGACTTAGTTATTGGCCTACCAAAACTCAAATTTGAGAAGGACAAACAATGTGATGCATGTCAAAAGGGGAAACAAACCAAAATCTCTTTTCAAAGTAAAAACATTGTTTCCACCTCAAGACCACTTGAACTACTGCACATTGATTTGTTTGGTCCTTCTAGAACCATGAGTTTAGGTGGTAATTACTATGGACTTGTTATTGTTGATTAGTACTCTAAATTTACTTGGACTTTGTTTTTGAAATCCAAGAGTGATGCTTTCCATTATTTCAGAAAATTGGCCAAACTTGTTCAAAATGAGAAAGGATGTAAAATTATCTCAATTAGAAGTGATCATGGTGGAGAATTCCAAAATGAACATTTTGAAAAATTCTGCGAGAAAAATGGAATTAACCACAACTTTTCAACTCCAAGAACACCTCAACAAAATGGTGTTGTGGAGAGGAAAAACAGATCACTTGAAGAAGGTGCAAGAACACTTCTAAATGAGACAAATTTACCAAAGTATTTTTGGGCTAATGCAGTAAGTACTGTTTGTTACATTGTAAATAGGTTACTCATAAGACCCATTTTGAAGAAAACACCTTATTAGTTATACAAAGGAAGAAAGCCCAACATTTCTCATTTAAGAACTTTTGGCTGCAAGTGTTTTGTTTTAAACAATGGAAAAGAATCACTAGGAAAGTTTGACGCAAAGGCTGATGAAGTCATATTTCTTGGATATTCATTGCAAAGTAAAGCATATAGAGTTTTCAAAAAAGAACCATGTGCATAGAAGAATCTGTCTATGTAATTTGTGATGAATCTAACCCCTCAAAAGAGGAAAAGAATTGTGATGAAGATGCAAGTCAATTGGAGCAAAATGTTCAGCTTGAGAAATTATCTACCAATGAGAAAAGTGAACCTAGTGCTGAAGAAAGTCCATCAACTTCCAATCAAAGGCCTAAAGAGTGGAGAACTACAAGAGACCTCTCACTAGAGAATATCATTGGTGAAGTATCAAAGGGAGTCTCTACTAGATCTTTTCTTAGAAATTTATGTTGTGACATGGCTTTTGTATCTCAAATTGAACATAAAGATATTAACCATGCCTTGCAAGATGAACATTGGATGCATGCCATGCATGATGAACTGAATCAATTTAAAAGAAATGAAGTTTGGGAACTTGTTCCTAGACCTTCATCAATTAAGCCTATTGGTACAAAGTGAGTTTTTAGGAACAAACTTGATGAAAGTGGAATCATAGTTAGAAACAAGAATAGATTGGTTGCCAAAGGTTAAAACCAAGAGAAAGGCATTGACTATGAGGAAACTTATGCTCCAGTTGCAAGATTGGAAGCAATTAGGCTATTACTTGCATATGCATGCTTAATGGATTTCAAACTTTATCAAATGGATGTCAAAAGTACCTTTTTAAATGGTTACATAGAGGAGGACATATATGTTGAACAACCTCCAAGTTTTTCTGATTTTAAACATCCTAATCATGTTTTTAAACTTTAAAAGGCCCTATATGGTCTGAAACAAGCTCCAAGATCATGGTATGAAAGATTGAGTAAGTTCCTACTTGATCAATCTTTTGTAATAGGTAATGTTGATAAAACCTTGTTCATCAAAAGGCACAAGGATGATATCCTATTGATTCAAATATATGTTGATGACATTATTTTTGGTTCAACTAATCAAAAGCTTTGTAAATAATTTTTTGCAGCTATGCAAAATGAGTTTGAAATGTATATGATGGGAGAGTTAACATTCTTTCTAGGACTTCAAGTTAAACAAATGAAGAATGGAACTTTCCTCAATCAATCAAAGTATTGCCTTAAAGTCGTCAAGAAGTTTGAGATGGAGAAAAGCAAAGATGCTGCAACTCCTATGGCAACTTCAGCATACCTTGATTCAGATGAAAAAGGGAAGAAGGTGGATGAATCCAAATATAGAGGAATGATTGGCTCTTTACTATATTTGATAGCTAGTAGACCAGACATTATGCTAAGTGTTTGCTTGTGTGCAAGATACCAAGCAAATCCAAAAGAGTCTCACATTACAGCAGTCAAAAGGATCATCAAATACCTCAAGGCAAGACCCAAAGTTGGGCTATGGTATCCTAAAGGTGCACCAATAAATATTATTGGATATTCTAATTCTGATTTTGCAGGATGTAAACTTGATAGGAAAAGCACAAGTGGAACTTGTCATCTCCTTGGAAGCTCACTCATATCATGGCATTGCAAGAAATAAGCTTGTGTGGCCCTGTCAACTGCTGAAGCTGAATATATCTCAGCTGGGAGCTGCTGTGCACAAAGCCTATGGCTCAAGCAACAAATGCAAGATTATGGAGTTGATCTTAAGGAGATACCACTACTTTGTGATAACACAAGTGCTATAAATATTTCAAAGAATCCTGTCATGCACTCAAGGACCAAGCACATTGTAATTAGACATCACTTCATAAGAGATCATGTGCAGAAAGGTAACATAAAGTTGAGTTCATTGATACTCATAATTAACTAGCTGACATATTCACTAAACCTTTGTCGAAAGATAGATTTTATGCACTTAGAAACATGCTAGGCATTCTTGGTGAAAGTAATATATACTAGCTTGTTTAATGTATGCTTCTCATGACAAATTAAAGCCTCAATGCCAGATTTATCATTGAATGATTGAAAATTCGTATCAAGTTGCAAAAATGCTCTATTTCTGATAAATTTACTGCAATAATCGATTACACCATGGGTTAATCGATTAAAATCATTAAAAATCACATTTAGTATGCAAGTTGTGCTCAAGTAATCGATTACATTGATTAGGTAATCGATTATTCTTCATGTTTCAGAAATTGTCTTCTCCTGGAATAATCTATTACACAATGGGATAATCGATTACTTTGATCAAAATTCATTTTATAACAATGTGTCTCACTAGAATAATCGATTACTGCAAGCTTGTAATCGATTACACTTAAGCTTAGAAATATTGATCTTCTTGGAATAATCGATTACCATTCGGGATAATTGATTAAATAAACTCTGATACCTATATGGATTTCATTTTTACTAGATATAATCGATTACTAAAGCATATAATCAATTACAATTTATCTTCAACCTCTAAAAACCTCCAAAATAATCGATTACCTTACGAGATAATTGATTACAGTGTGTTAATTTTGTTTTTAGATTGTACTGAAATAATCGATTACTTTAAATTTTAATCGATTATTTAAGCTGTTATTTGAATTCTGACAATTTTTATGGGTTTTGTAACTGCACTATCCAGTGGATTAAGTATCTAAATCATCATTAACTGGCATTAACTGTCCCTAACAGCTATATTTTTTAAAAATCTGAATGTTGGTGAGTGATTTCTTCTCTATAAATAGTTGTTTTGCTTCAACACTCATCCTTGCACCAACATTTCTGTCTTCTTCATGTCCTTCTGCCAAAAGCCTTCTGTGTCTAAGTAAATTCGTGTTTGTTTCCTTAATCTCTGATAGAATGTCTACAACAAAACGTGCTAGAACTGGAAAACGTAAGGTAGGAGAGTCATCTAACCCACAACCTCAACCACCCCCAAATAGGTTGGACCTTTGATTCAACAAAGAATCTGACAAAATGAACTACCTCCAATTTAATGCCACAAAACCCATAAGTTCACCCAAATACCTTAGGCTTGGCTGGTTTATCAAGGAAGGTTTTATCTTCCCTGCACTGTTAGAAACTGATGTGTTGCAAACACATCTTATTTTTAGCTTAGTTTTAGTTTATGTTTTAACCAAATAGTTAGGAAATAGTTTTAAAATTAGTTATTTTTAGTATTTTTTATTGTCTTAAGCAAATTAATATCATTTGAGTATTTGCAGGTCAAAAAGAGGGACTCAAGAGCAAATAAAAGGAGAAGCAAGTTCTGGAGTGTCGCGC
>PYAF01003087.1:0-13196 GCA_007407185.1 Glycine tomentella
CTCCAAGGACCCTGAGCTTACTGAGATGTTTATCTCACCCCGTGTGGGGTTGTTGTTTTTCAGGTGATGCTTCTAGCAGAGGGGAGCAGTCTCAGGGCGGGAGGCCCCAGTAGAGACGTTACCTGCTTGGCCTTGGGCAGCAGAGGATAGCTTGGAGCTCGGCTCAGCTATGATGATGTGTTTTGTATGCTTGGAGCTCAGCTCAGCATCTTGTTTTATTTGTATATGTACCCCTGTAGAGGGAAGACATGTGATGTACATGTTGTTTTATTTGTATTTATGTATGCCCTCGTGAGAGGAAGGATCCGTGGGATCAGAAAGCGCTCGGACGCTTATTGTTGTATATATATGCACCTCGGGTGCCAGTTGTTGATGTATTTATATATCCGGTTTTCGTTCAGTTATGCTTACTCCTGTTTATATCTTTGAGATATTTATGTTTCTGCCTATTGTTTGGTTGTATGATCTGGTTAAGCAGGGGCATGAGTGATGTGTTGTGGGTTGTGTTTCCATACATAATGTTATCAAGAAATATGGTTTGGTTTTTATGCTTCCACAAGATAAACTTGTTTTCTTAAAAAGGTTTTATTAACTTGTTTAAGCGCTAATTTGATGATTATACAATGATAATACGCCGGGTATACACGGGGTGTTACATTTTATGGTATCAGAGCTGTTTCTTGATGGAAGCATTATGTATGGACTTTGAGTGTTGCTTTTGACTGTTGTTTGCATTTGGCATGGCTATTGCATGTGTGGACACTAGTTGTGGGCCTGATCAACTCACTGTTTGGTGTGCATATGTAGTGTCATGACGAGATCAAGAAACAACAGTGGGGCAACCAATGCCTAACCAGATCCAGTGGCGGCTGCTTTGGCGGCCATGCAGCAAGAGATGGCTGCAAATAGACAGATGCAGGAGGCTATGCAGCAGCAGATGGCTGCTAATCAGGAGGTGAATGAGGCCTTGATGAGGGCCAACCGTGAGATGATGGATGAGATGCGGAACCTCAGAGGGGGTAACCGGGCATCTTCAGTTCCTCCTACTCATGAGGGTGATGGTAGCCGTCACCAAGCTAGTGGTAGCCAAGCTAGAGGGGACCAAGGGTTCCATGTTGAGGCTGTGGATGATGTTGCAGCCAGAGGGAAGATGTTAGTTGCTTTCAGAAAGCACGACCCTCCAGTCTTTGTTGGCGGTTATGACCCCGTTGCTGCGGCGAGGTGGCTGCAGGATTTGGACCAGATCTTCACAGTAATGGAGTGTCCAGATCCCCAGAGGTTGCTCTATGCGACCTACATGTTGAGGGGCGAGGCCCATCAGTGGTGGATGACCACGTCTCAGTTGTTGAGAGGCCAGGGAGATGTGATCACCTGGCGAATGTTTGAGGCTTGCTTCCTGGACCAGTACTTTCCCAGGGATGCGCGTGAGCAGAAGCAAGCTGAGTTTGACGGTCTTGTTCAGGGGAGCATGACCATAGATGAGTACTTGGTCAAGTTTAATGAGTTGGCCAAATATGCTCATTTCCGGAGATCCTTACCCGATGCTGACATACTTGCTGCTAAGTTCCAGAGGGGGCTTAGGAAGAGCATCGAGGAGAGAGTTGTTGGATTAGAAAACACATTGTAGTTGGGCAGTTTCAAAACTGTCAGATTTTTGCAGTAACAACTTAAATAATCGATTATTTCGTTATGTAATCGATCATTTTATTCATAATTTCACTTCTGAGAAATGATGTAATCGATTAAAATACAGAGTAATCAATTATGTCATCACAAATGGCTTATAGAAGACGAAGTGTAGTCAATTATAATTGGAGATAATCGATCAAAGCAGAGTGAGACACATTTCTCAGACAAGCAAGACTCTCAAATAATCGATTATTTCGATGAAGTAATTGATTATTCCAGAAATGTTCAAAATTTGGAAAACACCTGAGACTTCATGTAATCGATTAATTCATCGATTTAATCGATTATTCCAGAGAGAACTTGATTTTTCAAAAGCTCGAGTTGTGAATAATCGATTATTTCGATGGTTTAATCGATTACAACAACTTTGACTTGTATTTTAGAAGCATCAGATAAGCAAATAATCGGTTAAGATTTTATGGTAATTGATTATATCAGCATAGATTCTTAAAAATCAGATTTTATGCTGCTTCTAACATGTATTCTAATTCTAATTTGAGTTATTGTCTATCATGCAATATTTAAGTCATTCATCAACAGAGTAATAAGCATAGGAATTTCAATCAACATATACTAGATTCATCCAATATTCCAAGCATATTTCTTAAAGTAAAGAATTTATCTTTATCCAAAGGTTTGGTAAAAATATCAGCCAATTGATTGTTACTATTAACAAACTCAATTTTAATGTCACCTTTATGCACATGATCTCTGATGAAGTGATGTCTTATCTCTATGTGTTTTGTCCTAGAATGCATGATTGGATTCTTGGAGATATTGATAGCACTTGTATTATCACATAGAAGTGGAATGTGTTGAAGTTCCACACCAAAATCTTGGAGTTGTTGCTTCAACCATAAGCTTTGAGCACAACAACTTCCAGCTAATATGTACTCAGCTTCAGCTGTTGACAAGGCTACACATGATTGCTTTTTGCAATGCCAAGAAATTAAAGAGCGTCCCAATAGATGACAAGTACCACTTGTGCTCTTTCTATACAATTTGCATCCTACAAAATCAGAGTCAGAGTAACCTATTAAGCTGATTGTTGTACCTTTTGGATACCAAAGTCCCACTTTTGGTGAAGACTTTAGGTACTTTAAGATACTTTTCACTACAGTTTGATGAAACTCTTTAGGATTGGCTTGATATCTAGCACATAAGCAAACACTTAACATAAAATGTCAAGTCTGCTTGCTGTAAGATAAAGCAATGATCCTATCATTCATCTATACTTTGACTCAACAACTCTTTTCCCTTTTTCATTAGAATCTAGGTAGGTAGAAGTTCCCATTGAAGTTTTTGCAACTTTGCAATTTTCCATGTCAAACTTCTTTAACATTTCCATGTAATACTTTGATTGACTAAGGAAAGTTCCATTCTTTATTTGTTTAATATGTAGTCCTAGGAGCAATGTGAGCTCTCCCATCATAGGCATTTCAAACTCATTTTGCATGCTAGCTGAAAATTCTTTACACAAAGAATGATTAGTGGAACCAAAAATGATATCATCAACATAGATTTGTACCAAGAGTATATCTTTGTTTCTTATTTTGATGAACAAGGTTTTGTCCACTTCTCCTCTTGTGAATGATTGATCAAGCAAGAACTTGCTCAACCTCCCATACCAAGACCTTGGAGCTTGTTTCAATCCATATAATGCTTTTCTCAATCTGTACACATGGTTAGGATATTGATGATCTACAAGACCAGGAAGCTGGTCAACATATATCTCTTCATCAATATAACCATTAAGAAATTCACTTTTCACATCCATTTGAAACAATCTAAAGTTCAACATACATGCATATGCAAGAAGTAACCTTATGGCCTCTAGTTTAGAAACTGGAGCATAAGTTTCATCATAATCAATGCCTTCCTCTTGGTTGTAACCCTTTGTAACCAATCTAGCTTTGTTTCTTATTATGATGCCACTTTCATCAAGCTTGTTCCTAAAAACCCACTTAGTGCCAATAGGTGTGTGAGTGGAAGGTCTAGGGACAAGTTCCCAAACATTATTCCTTTTAAACTAATTTAACTCCTCATGCATAGCAATTAACCAATGTTCATCTAATAAGGCTTGTTCAATATTATTAGGTTCAGTTTGTGATACAAAAGCGATAGTACAACAAAGATTTCTTAAAGAAGATCTAGTAGATACTCCCTTAGATACATCACCAATTATGTTGTACAATGATAAATCTCTTGTGGTCCTCCAATCTTTGTGTTTAGGTGTGGCTGCTTCTTGATTGGAATCTAGTTGTGCTTCATCTTCTTCTTGCTTACTAGCTTCAATATGTTGTTGTCTTTCCTCTTTAGTTTCTGCATCATTGTCACTTAAAACTTCTTCTAAAGAAGGGTTAGATTCATCACATACAATATGCAGAGATTCTTCAACACACAAGGTTCTCTTGTTGAAGATCCTATAAGCCTTACTTTGCAAGGAATATCCAAGAAAGATGGCTTCATCAACTTTTGAATCAAACTTGCCAAGATTATCTTTGCCATTGTTTAAAACAAAGCATTTACAACCAAATGCCTTAAAGTGAGAAATGTTTGGTTTCCTTCCTTTATAGATTTCACAAGGGGTTTTCTTCAAAATAGGCCTTATGAGAATTCTATTCAGGGTATAACAAACTGTGCACACAACATCTGCCCAAAAATGCTTAGGTAATTTTGTTTTATTTAGAAGAGTCATTGCTCCTTCTTCAAGTGATTTATTTTTCCTCTCCACAATTGTTGTGGTGTTCTTGGAGCTGAAAAATTGTGATTAATTCCAAAATCTTCACAAAACTTTTCAAAGTGTTCATTTTGGAATTCACCACCATGGTCACTCCTAATTGAAACAATATTACAACCCTTTTCATTTTGAATTAACTTAGCTAATTTCTTAAAAGCTGTGAATACTTGGCTTTTGGATCTAATAAACAATGTCCAAGTGTATCTAGAATAGTCATCTACTATAACAAGTCCATAATAATTTCCTCATATGCTCATGATTCTTGAAGGACCAAATAAGTCCATGTAAAGCAATTCAAGAGGTCTAGAAGTAGAAATCATGTTCTTACTTTGGAAAGAATTTTTTGTTTGCTTTCCTGTTTGACACGCTTCACAAATTTTGTCCTTCTCAAACTTAAGCTTAGGTAGACCATTTACTAAGTCCTTCCTTACTAACTTATTGAGATGATGCATGTTAATATGAGATGTTCTTCTATGCCATAACCATGTTTCATTTACTTTACTTATTAAGCAATCAGTTTTATGTATGAATGCATGGTTAATGGACAGAACATAGATGTTACCCTTCCTTTTGCCAATATGTGCAACTTTACCATTTTTTCCTTCATGTATCAAGCAAGTCTCATTGTTGAAGGTGACTTTGAAACCTTTGTCACAAATTAACTAATGCATTTTAAATTGTGTTTCAGATCTTCAACATAAAGCACATCCTTGATCTTAGTGGTTAAGCTGTCTCCAATGTTGCCTTGCCCAATAATTCTGCCTTTATTGTTGTCCCCATAGGTAACATATCCTCTTTCTTCAAGTACACATCTGTGCGCATGGATATGTCTCCGATCATGTGTCTAGAGTATCCACTATCTAGGTACCATATTGATGATTTTGCTCTAAGACACATCTGCACAAATCTAAAGAGAGAAATAGGGTCCCCAATTTAAGTTGGATCAAAAGGGGTTAGTTGCTTTCTTTCTTTTCTCAACCCATATGCATTCACCATTTGGAACATAAAACCTTCTAGCAAAGCACTTATATGAAGTATGACCTTTTAACATAAAATAATTGCAAGTTGGAGATTTTGATGTTTTAGCATGAGTAAATCTATGATAGACATTTGGTTGATTGTGCTGCCTTTGGTACTTGTGTTTTGGAGGTACAAACACAAGCTTACTTTGAGTTCTAGCACCATGTTTATTGTAACGCCTCAAACTTACCATCTTATTATTATTGATTTTTAATGAAAATTCTTTTCAATTTTCTTAAAAGCACTCAACTGAATATAACAAAATTTTGCCAATAAATTTCATTACTGAATAATATTTATAAATCTAAAGTAATATATAATAAGATTACAAACTGACAGTGGTTCTATTACATGGTACAACCAATTCAAAACACTTTGTAACAAAAGAATACATCTTCAAGCATATCATCTTTAAACAAAATTCTCTTCTTGTCAACAGCTAGTGGTCTCTCTTTGTTGTTCATCTGCTCGCCCAAATAAAATCGAGGTCATAGCAGGTGTCAACCACAGACACAAAGTACAGGGTAAGTTTATAATAAACATAATTTAAGCAACACAATATATTCAATATGTAGATATTCATAACAACATCCTCAAAGATGCATGATTCTCGTAGACTCTTATCATGATGCATGATTCTCTTAAACTCTTATCATGTGGTACCAACAGTCAAGATATCCCCATCCCAGTGACACAGAACTGAAACAATCAGTCAGGGTCCCCCGATGTTGCACAGGATTCTCACCCACACTTCATGTGATTGATAAGTGCCACATTTATGTAAAATTCATGTTTCAAATACTGGCACTTATCTTTTGATTTCATTATTTAGCTTATAAGTTTCCCTAAACCTAATAAAATAGCATCTAGTACTTGTTTTTAAGTTGTTTTGGAAGATTAATCCAATAATGTTTTATATTTTGATAGATTCCGTGGATTTTCGAGGCTTCTGGATAATCAAAACAAGCAAGAAGGGCTCACATAGCAAGCAGGGGAGGTGTTACAAGCAAATCAGGCCCAAAATCCATCAAGGCCCAAAGCTTTCTTCAGCACTAAGGTTTTAACTCGCCCAGGCGACCAGCCACAGTGCAATTTGCTCGCCCAGGCGAGCTGCAAGTTCCAAGAGGATAAGGGTTAGCTCGCCCAGGCGACCAAAATGTGAAGAAACCACTTGCCTGGGCGACCAAAGCAGGCAAGAGGCAATATCCTATAAATACCCCACGGATTTGTGAAGCATGGCATGTTCCTAGGCACCATTTTAGCTACTTAATACATGTTTTAGGCTTAGGAATACTTCTAGGTTATAGTGGAGAGTTAGGGAAGTGAGAAAGTGAGGTTTTGTAGTGGAGACTCTGCCAAAAAGAGGATCAATGACAAGCTACTTCGTCAGTCATTCTCTTGAGGAGGTTCTTCCGATGAACGCCTAAATTCTCTAAGGATTGGACGTACTCTTCTTATCCCTATGCTCTTTTAATTTCTATTTATGCATTATTCTATTTCTTGTTGGTAATTTCATTCGGCACTTAATGCTTGATTCTACTTGATCACTAGTATCATGAACTTAAATCCTAAGTGAGACTGGAAACTAATCTTAGGGTTTGAACTGAATGAATTTACTCATTACGTTACGTTGCTAGGAATAGGGCATAACGTTTTGATCGCATTAAACACGTGAATATAATCTTAATGCTTGGGTATTTAATTAAATATGCAAGGAATCGATATTTAGTAAATTATCCTTAGGACTTTAATTGCGAGGAATCGAATTAGGGTTACTTAAACGTGTGCGTCAATAAGAATAGAAAAATAATGCATAGGTAGAATTAATCGAAGGGATAAGTAAGACGAAATCCAATCCTACGCTTCTTTGACTTGAACTCGTTTATTTACTTCCGTAATTTTATCTTTATTTTACGATAACAAATCACACAAATGAACCTTCGCTTTTCTGTACATAGACTACTAAACTGGTAAAGATTTAAACTAGCCAAAGTAAACTCAAATCCCGGTGGAGACGAACTTTATAAATTTTGTAACTTGCAACGATAACATGGTGCGCTTGCTGTAAATTCCTAACAGTGATCATCATGGGTGGCGTGATTTCCTCACTGCAAGAGTCATCCCCCAGCTCAGACTCCTCTTGTCTGAACGCTCGAACTCAGTTCCTGCAGCTATCTGACACACCTCTTCTCTGAGGCAACTCTTATGAGACACATGAGACTGATTCACTTATGCATATCTCATTCTTTTCATAAACTCAGATATTCAATATAAATCTTCCAATCATTGTGTCACATGATTTACTTAGAGAATCAACATAAATCATGTACAAAACTCAGCTTATTACTCATGTACAAAACACAACATATCATCCATGTACAGAGATTCATAGAAACACTCAACAACACATAAAACCTTACTCAGGCACTCAATCATGTAACTATAACTTTAAATCCAATAATTACTCAGATACAGGTCATATTTCATAGAACTTCAAACACTTATTCAAACACAAGTAACACTTAAACTATCTTTATCATAAAACTTCCCCATACATACCTTATAACCTCTTAATAAGCTTGTCCTTCTCTTCCTAAAGGTGCTAGCTTTACACATGATTCTTCAAGGGGAATGAAGTCTCTTATGCTTTTGAAAAGGAAGGATACAAATGAAATGAAAGAGATAAAAGGAGAGTAGTTCACGTGAAAGTGGATAGAAAGGAAAACTTGAAGAATGACTTCCACTTAAGGTCTTTCTCCCTTTATATAGAGTTTGGAAAATAATAAAATATTCAAGAACATTTCTACCCTTCCTAGCTAGTTACTCCTATTTGGTTTCATTAGAACTTAGTTTCATCTCATTCCATTCCATCCTAACCAAGCTGATAATGACTCTTGCTAAATATCTTCCAACTTTACAAAAAACTTCTAAGCCATGATGACTCCTTTACAAGTGTCCTACCACTTGTCATGTGTCATGAACCTTCTCTTCCTTTCTTTAATCTTCACGTGAATCACCAAGTAATAAGAGAAGATTTTTCTTCTCTTCATTCCATCTTGTACACATGTCTTTCAAGGTTATGATGGCTTCTTATTCCTTCATAATTGCACCTTATCATTTTAATTTATGAATCTTAAGATATTTTTCTACTTATCATGTCTTTATTTCTTTAAAGAGAAGAAAATTGTATGGTTCTCCTTGTATCCACATGTCATCTTTTATGAAGAAGAAGAATTCAATTTCAACATGACTTCACACATGGCATTCCATAAGAGGAAGTAAAGTTTAATTTGAACTCTTCTACCTAAAGATAGTATTAAATAATAGAACTCTAGAGATTTCCAGAAATTGACTTCAATTACAGTATAAATTTCTCACAAGCAGTCTATATAGAGTGTTACACAGACCTTACATACAAGACTGCTCTTATCTTAATTCTGATTGGTTCGTTTTGCTTCTGACCATCAAAATTACTAAACCATCTTATTAAATAAGTCTATTCATCCTATAATTAAAGAGAAAATTCCACAGATTCTATTTATCATTTTTTCCATATTTTTCTGATGCTTGAATTTTTCTGAATAAGATTTCAAAGTTACGACCGCATAAAATTCATATAAATTCTATTTATGCATCGCTCTATTTCTTGTTGGTAATTTCATTCGGCGCTTAATGCTTGATTATACTTGATCACTAGTATCACGAACTTAAATCCTAAGTGAGACTGGAAAGTAATCTTAGGGTTTGAACTGAATGAATTTACTCATTATGTTACGTTGCTAGGAATAGGGCATAACATTTTGATCGCATTAACATGTGAATATGATCTTAATGCTTGGGTATTTAATTAAATATGCGAGGAATCGATATTTAGTAAAATATCCTTAGGACTTTAATTGCGAGGAATTGAATTAGGGTTATTTAAACGTGTGTGGCAATAAGAATAGAAAATGCATAGGTAAAATTAATTAAAGGGATAAGAAAGATGAAATCCAATCCTACACTTCCTTGACTTGTACTCGTTTATTTATTTTCCGTAATTGTTTATTTATTTTCCGTAATCTTTACATAAACAAACAAAACACCAAAATGAATCTCCGTTTTTATCATCTGTATATAACTACTAAACTGGTAACAAATTAAACCAACCAACGTAAACTCAAATCCTTGTGAGATTAACTTTTACAAATTTGTAACTTGCAACGATAAAACGGTACGCTTGCCGTAAAAAACCTAACAATGACTCTGAACATGGTGTAATCGATTAATACGAAGGGGTAATTATTACTCCAAAGAGTTTTGAATTTGCAAATAGCTTCCAAGTATTAAGTAATTGGTTAAAATACAAGGTAATCGATTACTTTAGAGAGTTTCTTTCTCTGAATTGTATTTGAACACCAAGTAATCGATTAATCCGATAGGTAATCGATTACTCCAAAGAGTTTTTAATTTTGAAATACATTTTAGTACCAAGTAATTGATTAATATTCATGGTAATAGATTACTCCAGAGAATTTTTTTGGCTCTAAATTGTCTCTAAACATCAAATAATCGATTAATACGCATAGTAATCGATTAAAGCAAACAATTGTGTAGAGTGAACAGTGTCATTCATCAAAATTTTGAATAAGCTTAACTAATTTTCTGAATGTAAAGTAAACATGACTTTTGGATCTTAAAAACAAAGTCCATGTGAATCTAGAATAGTCATCAACTGTTACAAGCCCATATTAATTGCCTCCTAAGCTCATAATTCTAGAAGGACCAAACAAATCCATGTGAAGCTATTCAAGGGGTCCATAGGCGGAAACAATGTTTTTATTTTTAAAAGAGATCTTGGTTTGTTTCCCCTTTTGACAAGCATTATATAGTTTGTCCTTTTCAAACTTAAGTTTAGGTAAACCAATGACTAAGTCTTTTCTAATATGCTTGTTCATGTGATGCATGTTAATGTGACTAGCTCTCATATGCCATAGCCATGATTCATCAATCTTACTTGCTAGACAATTAATATTGTGAATGAATGCATGTTCAATAGCAAGTAAGTAGATGTTACCCTTTCTTTTTCCTACATGGATAACCTCATCGGATTTTCCATCACATATCAAGCAGCAATTGTCATTAAAGGATACCTTTAATCCTTTATCACATAGCTGACTAGCTCTCATATCACATAGAGTACATTTTTTTATCTTGGTTTGAAATTTGTCTCCTATATTGCCTTCTCCTATTATCTTGCCTTTATTGTTGTCTCCATAAGTGACAAATCCTCCATCCTTTAAAGTCAGATTTGTAAGCATGGACTTGTCACTTGTCATGTGTCTAGACCATCCATTGTCTAAGTACCATAATGATGATTTAGCTCTAAGACACACCTGCAACAATCAAATTAAGTAGCAAAGAAATGTACCCAATTAAGGTTGAGTCCATAGGGGTTAGTTATTTTTCTCTTTTTCTTTGGAACCCAAATGCAGTCTCCATTAGGCACATAGAACCTTCAACATAACACTTATGAGATGTGTGGCCTTCGTTCATGCAGTAATGACATATAACAAATTCTGATCTTCTTTCATAATGAGTCAATTTGCTACGTTGTGTTTTTTAAAAGCCTTTTTGTTTCATTTGTTTTGGAGGTATAAACTTGGTGTTTCCAAAAGGTTTTGTTTGATGTTTGTAGCCCAATCCAAATGTATCTTTAGCATACTTTTGTACACTTAGCATTTGATCTGAACTGAATTTTCCTCTATAATGTCTTTTCAAAAGATCAACCAAGTAAGAATTTTCTAAAAGCAATAACATATATTTTTTAGATTGAGTCCTTTTGAAATCAACAAACTCTTTTTGTAAAGCTTTGCATTTATCTACATTTGATGAAGAAGAGGCACACACACACACACATCCATTAGCTTTGTAGCTTGAAACAAGTTTTTCGTTCTCTTCTTTCAAGTCACTCCATCAGCTTGCATTGAAGCAAGTTTAGTGGTATGCCATTTAAGGTTACCTTTTAGCTTATTGTTGGAGATTGCAAGTTTTTGAGCCTCCTCATGCATATCATTAAAAGCATCAATAAGTTGATCAAGTTCAGGATTTACTTCTGATTCAGCACATGAGTCATCTTCATCAATTATTGAAGTGAGACACACATTTACTTCTTCATTCTCACTTGATGATTCAGAAGTTGTTGAGGCATTTTCTTCCCATGCAATGTAGGATTTCTTTGGTTTTCCTTCTTTCTTTGCTATCTTTTCACCTAACTACTTCTTCAAGAATATAGGACATTCGGATTTAATATGGCCTTGTTTACCACATTCAAAGCAGTTAAAGTTGGTGTTGTTGTTGTTCTCACTCCTTTTGTTGAATTTTGTGAACTTCCTGTTCTTGTTCTTCTTCATGAACTTGCTGAATCTTTTGACTATTAGGTTCAAATTTTCATCACCTTCATCTTCACTTGAGTCTTCTTCTTTTTCTACATTTGAGGATGCAACTTTCAAGGCTATGCTCTTTTGTTTCTTGTCTGCATCTTCTGCAAGTATTAACTAAGACATTTCTAATTCATACTCATGTAGCTTACCAAATAGTTTAGCCATGGACATCTTTGAAAGATCTTTTGACTCCTTGATTGTTGTCACCTTTGGCTGTCATGGTTTTGTTAGGCACTTTAAGATTTTGATGTTTAATTCTTCAACATCAAATGTCTTTCCAAGACCAAGAAGATGATTTTCAACGTGTGTGAATCTTGTTTGGAGTTGAGATATTTTTTCTGCTGTGTTCATCTTGAACATTTCATACTCATGAATTAATGCATGCTTCCTTGATCTTATGACTTCATTTGTCCCTTCATGAATGATTTCTAACATCTCCCACATCTCCTTAGCACCTTTACACCTAACAGTCCTGAACAATTCATCAGATGAAAGTGTAGAGGTTATCATATTCTTAGCTTTAAAATCGTATTGAACTACTCTTTTTTCTACATCTGTCATCTCATCCCATTATTTGGTAATCATTTCATTGTCAACAGTTTTGATTGGAATCAAAGGACCTTTTTCTATTGCATTCCATGCACTAGGGTCATTTGATTGGATGAATATCTGCATTCTATTTTTCATAAAATTGAAATGCTCTCCTTCAAATATTGGAGGACAATTGAGGGAGACACTCTTCTTGAAGGTAATTTATATGATATTCATTTTCTTTAAAAAAAGATAGTGATCTTGACTAACACTCCAAATCTATATGCATGTTAATGTGGCTAGCTCTTCTATGCCACAACCAAGATTCATCAATCTTGCTTACTAGACATGAAGTGTTGTGAAAGAATGCATGATCAATTGAAAGTAAATAAATGTTGCCTTTCCTTTTACCTATGTGAATCACTTCACCACTTTGCCAATCACAAATCATGCAGAAATTCTCATTAAATGAGACTTTGAATCCTTTACCACAGAGTTGGCTTATGCTTAAGAATTATGCTTCAACCCTTCTACATAAAGAACATTTTTTATTTTGGTTTTGAAACTATCTCATATGTTGCCTTCTCCAATGATCTTTGATGTGTTGCAAACACATCTTAAATATAGCATTAGTTTAGGTCATATTTAGAGTAAATAGTTAGAAAATAGTATAAGAATTAGGCATATTTAGTATATTATGTTATATAAAGCATTTTAATACCAATTAAGTGTTTGCAGGCCAAAACAAGGGAAATTAAAAGCAAATAAAGAAGAAAACAAGAGCTGCCATCTCA
>PYAF01003088.1:0-42375 GCA_007407185.1 Glycine tomentella
TTGATGAAGTCAGAAATTGTTATGTAGTCACCATGCAGCCAGTTCTCCGAGCTCACATATACTTCGGAGCTCATTTCCCAATCTCTGTTTTTAGTGAAGAATTTAATCCATATGATCCCTTCCTTCAGTTTGCTCCTGTGTATCCAAATCCCGCCACGGACCCCATAATAGTGCTCAGTGACGGAGACAGTACCGAGGATTATGTTTAAATATTCGACTGTGACCCTTGTGTATAAATAACAATGGTTGAAGTACTATGATATGTAAATTATAGTTGAGATATATATATATATGGCAATGTAAAATAGGCAAGGCCTATACTATGGTGTATGTTTATATCTAGTTCCTCTTATTATTAATTCTTTTTTTTGACATTTCATATTTATTTATTTTTTTTTTTTAAAAGGACAAAAGAAACAAAAATATATATATATATAACATAAAATGAATAATTATGTAATTAAAATATAGGACGTTACAATAGAAACTCCAAGGAACTAATCAAATCACGTTTCTCGCCGTATTTATATTCTTCTTCATTCAAACGCTCTTCACACTCGAGAGTTTAATTTGTATATCAACAGAAGGCCAACAATGGAAGTGAATGGGTCCAAGAAGAAAAAATCGGGTCAGGGCATACCCTTGCCCACGAACCCGATGGTGACGCCTATGCTGACGGATCAATATCAATTCAGCATGGCTTATGCGTACTGGAAAGCTGGCAAGCATCAAGAGCGTGCTGTGTGAGTGATTTAATTCTACTGAATCCTCATCATGCATGCATGTATAAGGTTTTTTTTTTTTTTTTTTTTTGGATGGGTGCAATTTGATATATACGTGTGGTTTTATGATATGATGATTTGGTTGTGTGTGTAATTAAATTTGTTTCAGGTTTGATTTGTATTTTCGGAAGAACCCCTTTGGAGGGGAGTACACTGTCTTCGCTGGTTTGGAAGAATGCGTGAGGTTCGTTGCTAATTACAAGCTCACCGAGGAAGACATTGATTATATCAAAAATAATTTGTCGGTTTCATGTGAGGTACATTGTGTTCTCATTTTCATATCATGGTGTACGCACGTGCGCTCCTTTTACTCTCAAATTTTCTTCAATAGTGCATTAGTCTCATTCTAGTGGGATTAACATGAATTTCATCCAATGAAAGTATATCAGAATGATGATATTAGAGAGTGTATTGCTACCACTTCTCTTATTGTTACAGCCCTTGACATATATATATATATATATATATATATATATATATATATAAAGGATACAGAGAATCGAGGAACTCTGTTGTTGGACAATTTTATTACCTGTTTCTTTTATAAATAGCATGGAGCCAACTTTAAGGCCAAAATAATATGGTTAATGATCTAGTTTACATGCTTTTGCGCAAAGTTTGATGCTGCTGGCTTTTTTCTAGTAGATTCTACCTTCAAAATAAAGTTTCAACTTTGATAATGATTGATTAAATCATAGGATGGCTTCCTTGACTATCTTAGAGGAATTGACTGTTCTGATGTTGAGGTGTAGGCTATTCCCGAAGGATCAGTTGTTTTTCCTAAGGTGCCCCTATTGAGAATTGAAGGTCCAATTGCCGTGAGTACTTGCTACCAGTAAATACTCTTTTTCCGTTTATATCCCTTTTAAATTCTTGTTTCTTCCAAGGACTATCTACTTCTTGCATTAAATTGACTTTTCCATTGTTCAGGTTGTTCAATTGCTGGAAACACCTTTTCTCAATCTAATTAATTTTGCATCATTAGTTTCTACTAATGCTGCAAGGCATCGTTTTGTTGCTGAACTCTACTTGAGTTTGGACTACGCAGGACACAGGTTATAAGTCTTACTGGAAAAATAATTGATGAAAAAAATCAGGAAAACTTTCCTCTCACTGAATCATCAAAAGAATCTCACTTATTTTAAATGTAGGGGCCTGATGGTGGAGTGGGTGCATCAAAGTACAGTTACATTGGGGGATTTGATGCAACAAGGTATTATCTATTTAACAACAATTCTGGTATGTTTGGTATTATAGTAGGGAGGAAAAGCTCATTAAATTATGTGTATATCTAGCAGTTATCATGCCTGGGATTTTTTTGGAGACTAAGTTTCTTACAATGCCAATATAGTACAAAGTGTTAGTATTGGTTCTGATTATTAATTAAATATATTTATAAGTGAGATTTGTTAATAACTTACAAAAAATAAAAGATACTTTATTACTTCAAATTTAAGATGGCAGGACACGATTTTGGCAGCATGGCATGTAAATTCTGCTTTTTATATTATGTCAGTGGCTACCCTATGAGTTTGTACTTTGTAATTAGACAAAGTGTATATATGTCCTGCAATTGTGGTTCAAAAATTCTGGAAAATCCATGATAACACATTTACAGTTTGCAGTATGACAGGATAGAACTAAAATTTTGAAACAGTTAATATCTCCCACCACGTCCCATTTTCAGCCATATGAACTAATGCATCATGTTGCGAGAAATAACTAAAATCTGGTTTCAACATAGTAATGAGAGAATAGAGAGGAAAATGAAAGCTGGGATGAAGAATAAGGTTCAAACGTTGATCGCCAACTTTTCTTGATTAATAATATCAGCATTTATATTGTGACATCATTATCAAGTTAACATCAGCATTCCTTTTTTATATTGCCAACTTTTCTTGATTAATATAATATCAGCATTCCTTTTTTACCGGTTTGTTTAGGTTTTGGGATTTCATTTATATCTTAGGTTGCCATTGTATAACTTTGCTTTTTCATATGGTACACCAATAGCAACGTTGCAGCAGGAATGTTATTCGGGATTCCCCTTCGTGGCACTCATTCCCATGCATTCGTTAGCTCATTTATGGTATGTGACCATTTCATTGAATTTTTGAAATATTCAGATGGTGCTTGTGATTGAAGATAATTCCAATTAACTTTACTTATCATTTCATCTGTAATACATACCTTGCATAATGCCTAAAGGAACAAAACTGTATTTGATTATTCCAATTACTATATGTATGTGTGAAAAGGAGGGTTACATCTTTATAATGGAAGAAAAAGTTCAGTAACAAGTTATGAGGCATTACTGTTTGGTAGGAATATAATAGGTAAACCTGTTAATAACTAGGGATGCTATCTTTTTTTTTTTTTTAATATATTTTAATTTTATGTCATATTCTGCAGTTCATGAAAAACAATGCAGTGCAATTAGTTCACACATTCATGAACCTCTGGATATTGTAATGCCAAAATTTACAACTGGCAAAGAGCAAATTTCTTATAGGATCGAGATTGGAGAGTGACAAATGCAGTAATAGAATTGAGAGGTAACAAGTAAGTTTACAGAGAGAGTGATAACATAAAATCATAGAACAAAGGAAACCTTGAAATGATGAGGTAGCTCCTCTAGTAAGTTTTTTAAACCTTCCGTATCCTTATGTAAGTTATATATTTCAGTTATCAGTATTGTTATGCTTTGTTATGACTTGAGTCATTTTCTGATATAATTCCTTTGCTTACTTTTATACATACCTTGTCAGTCCTGTGATATGCAGAACCTTGACGAGATTAAAGACAAATCGCTTCGTAAAATAGATGGTTCAAGTACATGTAAAGATTTTGTTAGTTTAGTTCAAAGCTGGCTGAGAAAAATTGAGGTCTCACGATTTAAAGCCTTTACATCCTTACTTTTTTTTTTTTTTTTGGTTTTTAGCTACATTATTTTGGGGAAGGGGGATTTGGTTTGGCCAATTCATGTCATAAATGATTACCATATAATCATGGAACTTGGAATATAAGGGGATATATAAAAAATGGCTAATGGATTATTAGGTGTACCAGTGTATGGAATGCTGTGTTAGAAATTTATTCTGATTTTTGAATTCTTAGTATATGGGCCTATTAAAATGTTTTTAAATTAGGGCTATGTGGGTTTTTTTAATTTCTAGTCATTTAGGAGATAGAACTTTCGTGATTATCTAGTATGGTTGTTGTGTATTGAGTTTTCTAGACTTGCAGTCTTAGATGAACTTGTTATACCCTGACACTCAATTTCTTCCATTTCTCCACATGATATTGTTGTAGCATGTATTTATGTTTTTCCACTTTTACAACAATAACCTTTACTGAGTTGTCACTATGCAGAGGTCAAATTCACTACGTGGAAATTTTGCTGAGACCAATCAAAGTGAGCTGGCAGCATTCACATCATATGCATTGGCATTTCCTCATAACTTTTTAGCCCTAGTAGACACTTATGATGTAAGTGTAAATATTTTCTTGGCAACAATATTTCTTACTATTAGGCATGTATAATCTAAGCACCAAATTGACCGGCAATGCCCAATGGTTTGGGTAAACCTTGTTTATCATACCCTTATTTTATGTCTTTTGTGAATTAGTTCTGGTTTAATTAAACTATTTGTGCATATAGTCACATTTGCATATGTTAACAGAACATGAGAAGTGGAATGCCTAACTTTTGTGCAGTTGCATTTGCTCTCAGTGATTTAGGGTACGTCAAAGAAGTTTTTCATGCATGTCTATCATAATCACTTTATTCTTTTACAAAGAATCATGAAATTGTTATTCATTGCTGAGTTTAGATGATGTCCTGAGCAGATACAAAGCAATTGGCATTAGACTGGATTCTGGTGACCTTGCATATTTGTCTCGTGAGGTCAGGAAGTTGTTTTGCTCCATTGAGAAGGAATTTGGATTGCCCGGTTTCGGGAGATGGGTATCACAGCTAGTAATGACCTTAATGAGGAAACATTAGATGCTTTAAACAAACAGGTAAATTCTTTTACAAACTGGAAATTGTAGCTTTTTTCTTGTTGATTCAACTAATTCAAAATGCAAGAATCACTAGTGTGTGAAAAAAGTATGAATGCTAGTGGCCATAATAAATCATGTGTAAAAGCTCCCGATTGATATTACGAGTGTTAACAATATATTATTTAACACACTTCTTTTAATATAGTCTCTACTATTAATTAAAATTTGTTCAGAACTATAAAATCATGATGGACTTTACTAAATATGAAGTGAATTTCACAAAATTTTATGATTTTTAATAGTTAATTGGAAAAAGTGTGTGAAAAAAGTATGCTAGAAAATGTTTCCTAATGTTTCTCTTGATAAAATAGAAAGGTTTAGGTTGAAGGGTAATTGTGCTAAAACCCCAGCCTAATTATTGGATTGCATTTTAATCTGCAGGGTCACGAGATTGATGCCTACGGTTCTATCTTTTCTTACTGTTTAATTTTCCATTTTTTAGTTATTCCGATATTCGGACGCATCAATGTATGCTCAAGCTGCTTTAGGTGTTGTTTTCAAGCTGGTTGAGATAAACAATAAACCTCGTATCAAAATTTCTGAAGCTGTCTCAAAGGTTGAACACTAGACAAAATATATAGGAGAAGTCATCTATTTGCATTTAATTATAACCTTATCATTTTTTTTTTTGCTCCTTCTCTGTTTTTAGGTCACTATTCCATGTAAGAAGCGAATATATAGATTGTATGGGAAAGATGGTTATGCTTTGGTAGACATACTGACTGGGGAAAATGAACCCTCTCCAAAGGTATTTTTATACTGATGTTTTTTTAACGAAAAGTCTTGTGTTTATGGTCACAATTAATCTTTACATCACATCTAATCTGAATTTTTAATTCATGATATAAAACTTGATTATGTGTCAAGATCAATTAAATAGAAATTGATCGGGATTATGCTAATCTTAGACCATATAATACTGATTTTCCATTTTGAACGCTTCCCAAACCGGAAAAAAGATATCCCAACTCTTCGATGTATGTTTGGTTTTCCGTTAGGAGGTTCGGATCGACCATTAAATTAGAAGTTACAAATTTTTACTTCATACAAAACAAACATGAGAATGTGTGTCTGTTGAACCTAATGATTTAATCTATCGGTGTTAGAAGTTCTATGGAATTTACAAATGTTATCATAACAATATTTAATTTTGATGATAGGTGGGAAAAAGAATCCTGTGCCGCCATCCCTTTGAAGAATCGAAGAGAGCATATGTGGTGCCTCGGAAAGTTGAGGAGCTTCTAAGGTGTTACTGCGCTAGGAGTTCAGGTAAGAACTATTAGACAATTGAATCATGGAGATATATAGCACCTTATTCATCATCTCATCTATAATTGTTATGTGAGTTACGCATGAAATGATTTTGTCCTCGAATTCTCAGAATCAGATATCCCGTATAAGCAGCACATGACAGTCGATTTTTTTTCTTTTCTTTGTAATATGCTTTATTATTTTTTTGAAGATAAAAAGGAAGAAATTCTACCTCCTTTGAAGGACATCAGAGAGCGATGCATCAAGCAACTTGAGCAAATGCGATCTGACCACATGAGGAGACTTAATCCAACTCCATATAAGGTTTTTCATACTTTAAATTGTTCTATAATTTTCGTTTTTGAATTATTTTAATACTTTTACTTCAAATTTTGAGCAGGTTAGCGTAAGTGCAAAATTATATGACTTCATTCATTTCTTGTGGCTCAATGAGGCACCTGTTGGGGAGCTGCGGTGACAAGGGGAATAAAAACGTATGCACCTAAATATTTGGTCAAGGCAAAATAAATTGCGATACAAGTTTCTTCCTGTGATTAACTCAGAATATACATATGTATGGAAATTGCCTAAAAAAGTTAGTTACAGAACTTATTTTATTTTTGTTATAAAACTTCAACGTATTTCGTTATTTTCTTCTATGCAACAAACATATTTATTGTTGAGTAAATTACACTCGCAACTCCTGTGTTTTGCTTAAATTTTACCCAATACCCTTCCCTTTTTGCACCCTACAAAAAACTCCTTAATTGTTTAGTTCACATTACACTTAGACCCCTCCTTCCTACCACTGTTTAATAATCTAACAGAAATTAGGCACATGCTGGTCACATGACTTTTAATAAAATTTTATATCTAAAATACCCTCATCTTCTTTCTCTCAACCTGAAAATATTTTAAGACTTTTTTTTTTGTAATTGGACGTAAACCCAACTTTTTGTTGGATGTGAACCCAACTTTTCTGTAGTTGAACATGAACGGTGAATAACTCGCGAACGATGAAGAGGAATTGAACGAATGTCGTGAGCGAAAGAGGAACTCGCATCTCCTAGACGCTCAAGAAGAACTCGTTAACAAGAGGAGGATGAACAGTAAATGGTGAAGAGAAATGAAATGTGAATCCTAAATTCTGAAACTAATTGGAAGGTGATAATTTGAGTTTTACAATTAAAATGTAAAGACAATTTTATCTGCTCACACATTTCAATTGACGTTAGTTAATGGTGTTAACAGAGGGGGTAAAAGAAAGTAATGTGCAAAAAGGGAGGGGTAATGGGTGAAATTTGAGCAAAACACAGGAGATGCGAGTATAATTTACTCTTTATTGTTTGATATACGGATGCTATTTAATATGTGTTATTATTGAATATAAAATTTTAAAATATTTGTATTATCTTTTTTACAACTGAATTGATGCGAAAGCAATGGATAATAGATGTTAAAAAGTGGTAACGTTATTTTCTTGAGGAAGTTCAATTAATATAGTTAAGACATACAATGAACTTTCCTTTAAACCCCTCCCCCCCCAAAAAAAGAATGTTTTTTAACAAATTGGAGTGGATTTCCACCTATAACTCCAGTTATTTCTCAGTCTATTCAGTCGGAGTGACATTACAGACACAGACATATGTTATTATTTTCTGTTATTAACTTTGTATTAATGAACTTATAAATATTCTAATTTCAATTATTTTGAAAATGTTTTATACTTATGATGCCAATCTCTATTCTAATTTGTTTATTTTTTATCGATGTATCGAAGAGGGCTATGCCTAAAGAAACTAAAGAAGGATTCTTCGGCCCAAAACACTCGCCATTTACTTTTTTCTTTTTCAACGATGAACAATTGATTGGTCTTTTGTGATACTCGTTCATTTAAAAAATAAGTTTGATTCTCAATTCTCTTATGGGTTTTCTTTTTATCTCAGTGACAAAATTGTTCAAAATATATTGGATGGCAAGGTTTTAAAATCCTAAAACATTAAATAATTTGTTATATTTTGGAGGAATTTTTTAATCTTAAAAAAATCCTTAAAAATTTCTCTTGGCTTTTCAACAAAAAAAAAACTTAAAAGGTAAAAATTATTTAAAAGTGTTTCATTTAAATAATTAAAAATAAAAATATCTGAAAATTTTATGAAAATATGTAATTGTTTTTCTGCTTGGATGTTTTGGAATTTTTTGCAGAAATCATGATTGTATTACAAAACGACAATGCATATTTTTAGTATGAGAGTAAATAAACAGTCAAATAACATGTTAATTTATTGTAATTAATCATAATTAAGTCCTATAAATTAGATAAGTTTTAGCATAATTTCTTAATTATTAATTTATCTTATGAAATCAATCCTCCCCAGTTTTTAACATAAATATAGATAGTGTCCTTCAATTCTCTTCTATTGTGAAGCTACTGTGAAAATCCTCTCATAATAATTTTTGCAAGCTGATGTCAAAGATGTAAATGGTTTTTAATATTGAGTGCAGGAGGTTCAATTATAAGATTTTAGTTTAAGTTATTTGATTGTGGTTCAATGATTTTATTGGGTTATAAGGTAAGAGGATAAAATGGATAAAGCATATAAATAAGATCGAACCCAAAATAAAGCAATTAAAATTTAAGTTTAATATTCACTTACAATATTTTTTATTAATTTTATAAAATAAAAAATGTCGTATATATTAACAAAACAGTCACATATGTCGCCAAAAAGCTTCAACATATAGCATTTTCATTTATAAAGTATAAAAAATCAATTAAAATTTATTTTAGGTGTCATTCACTGTTGCTTGTTAGGTTGCCCCTGGATACAGCATTTTTTAAAACTTTCTTCTTGATTTAATTTTATGAACTTTTCTTCAGTGTATTGAAATGCATGTTACTATAAAAAATGATTATGTAACTCTTGTATCATACAAACTCACAACTTGGACAACTAAACTTGCAAGCATCATCAGCACGATTTAGGACGACCTGCAAGGAGAGAATTACTCACAATTACCAACTCAATAATTGTTCACCCACCAATGGATTAAGAAGAAAAATGATCAATAGGTCAGCAATCAAAATCGAATACACTCTAAATATCTTATATACAAACTGGCTTGAGTGTGGAAATTCTTTTAGTAGGAACCCCCAATCAATATATCAACTAAAGTAAGAGAATCATATTTAGTACACCGAGAAGCAACACAACTCAGATAGAAAGAATATGATAAGAACAACTCTATGTGATAAGCTTCTGTATGGAAGCAAAGTTTATATAACGAATAACTTTATAGCGAAAGTCTATAGAAAAAATGGAGAGTTACTAATAAAAAGTGGACGTACGTTAAATTGCATGTCAATGACGAAAGTCACAAAGACTAAGTGTCACAACATTTTTATGAATTTGGTTTTTTTTTTTTTTTAAATACTTACAGCATTTGATGAATCATTTTTTGATTGCTGAGTTATAAATAATAATATTCATTTTATAATACATTATTTTATTTGAATTTTTTATAATACATTATATTTGCTAAATTCTTACAACATTTTTTTTGTTAAACTAGATGTGATGGGCCATGTGATTGAGAATGGTAATACGAGACCCATAGAAGAATAGGAAAAGAAAAATATATATTGATGTGATTTTTGTAAATTTAAAGTGATTAATTTAATGTTTTTTTCAATTATTGTAATAGAAGTTATAAATTAGAAAGTGTTTACTTGATCAAAATGTTGTTTTAAATTTTATTAATTGTTTAATTTTTTTTGAACTTTAAGTGTATTTTGTGTGTTGGTTAGATGTAAATAATTGGTATTTTATACCATACTTTTTTAATATAGGAATGAAATAATTGTTTGTATTTTATGTGATGAGTAGTCAAGTTTATGAATGATGAAACTTACAGTTTATTCAAACATGAAAAATGAAAACATGTTCTTAATTTTTTTAAAACTTGTATATTTCATCAACTTAAATCGTGTTTTGATTTTGTTAACTAGTATTTTATTGTAAACTTTTTATGTTATAATACCCAATTATATAACGAATAATATACATATATATATATATATATATTATCTTTTGTATAATATTTTTTATGGTTTTTTTATGAGCAAAAGATAAAATACATATTAAAGCGCACAAGAAGTGTATAAAAATACACTGCATCAAATTCGACAAGAAATGAAAAACCAAGATCTGAATCTTGATATATACACAAATTTTCGATGCTTTGCTCATACCTGTACTTATTGAAAAATATTAAGAGTTTAATTTTTAAACACTATCCTATAGAAAATTTTACAATACTAATCACTCAAAAATCATGATAAATATAATCTTTAGAGAAAATATCATAAAATTAATAAATTTATCATACATATTAATTTGAGATTAGATGATAATATAAAAATAATTATATATTTTTTAAACTAAGTGAAAACATCATTAAAGAGATTTCTAAGCACATAGAAAAAATAATACTAAGTCTATGTTGTCATTTGTCAATAGATAGATTGTTTTCTCAATTTTTAAATAGCGTGAACCACATGTTGACCCTGCAATTAATACAAATTAATTGAAATTAAACTAGAGAGAGAAATTACCGCATGTTCTAGAATTGAGTGTCCTTAAAAGTGCACTCTATTGGATGATAGTATGTCACACATACTTATTATTTTTGCAATACCAAAGTGTCAAAAAGCACAAGAGCATCAAATAGGCAAATTTTTTTAAGACTAAAATAAAAATATATAAAAGACTGAAATTAACAATCCATATTCATTATTAAAAAGACCGTATTTTATAGCACCAAAAAGGCAAAAGATTATTATTTCGAGGCAATTATATAACTGTATTACGTTTGTACATTTTAGCCTATTACCCACACTACATAATATGTAAGTCGAGGACAGGTTATGAGACCTTGTTTAAGGTAGAAATTAGGATGTCTCACCAAACTCGTACAGGCCGTACATGTTTTTTCTTCATGGTCATTTTTATACTCGGATTGAATTGTAGTCATAGTAAGCATCCATATATATATATATATATATATATATAAAGGAAACTAATTATTGTCGGTGGGTCCAATTAGGCTATGTTGGGTTGCAAAGAATTATGTCCAACCAACTACGGAGAACTTATCTAATCCAATTATAATTTGCTGATGAATATTAAATGCGTGAACTAATATATAAAATTTAGTTGTTTTTAATATTTGAACTAATATTTTTTTTAAAAAAAAGAACCCCAATTACTTCAAATTAAATACTTTAAAATTAGCAAAAAAAAATAAGTGTTATACTTTTAAGAACTAATTACTTAATTGATTCTTATAGTTAAAAAAAATCTTTTGGTTCTCTTAAAAATATTTCATCTCAATCCCTACACAAACTATTTTTTTAAAACTTTTTATTCTCTATAATCTATATTATCATAATAACATATTTTAATTCTTACAATCAGGAAGAGTTAGATTTGTATATATTTGTGGTCCACTTTTTAATAAAATCACCTATATTTATGTCAATTTTTTATGTTTTACATCCTAAATTTATATATTTGTATTTTTTATTTATTTTTATGTAAAGACAAATCAATGTACTTCTTTACTTTAATATTTATATTGCTTATTTTTATATGTTTGAACTTATTGTTTTTTTCTTACTTTTCTTATATTTTTTTATATATTGATATGAAAGTCAATTTTCATTTTTTCTCTAATAAAGTCAATAATTTTTTGTTGATTATTTCATACATTTCATTCTACTGTTCTATCTTTCACTCCCTCTATTTTTTTTTTCGCACAGGTTCTTTTCTCTTTGACAATTCCTATTACAACATTTTGATATATTTTATATTGTACAACTAAGTAACTTGATTCATAACTTGTCGTCATAGTTCACTTTCTTCTCCCATAGATACATCTTCATTAAACAGTGACAACTCTTGTTTAAAATTTATGATTATAATACTTATCCTTATCTTACGTATATATGGTAATTTTTTTATTAGATTTTTAAAAAATACATTACCCCATTGCTCCATAGTCTAATATTCACCACTAACAACAGGTATTAAAGAGATTTAAAACAATATATGTATAGATTAAAAAAATATTTTTTAAGTATAAGAATTAAAAAATATGTAATTAAAAAACCAACTTAATAACTAAACCTATTAAAAATATAAAGTGGATTAGATGATTAAAAAAAAAGAATAAAAGTTATAAGTTCAATTTCCTTCACTAACAAAATTAATATTCTAACAACATAATATTTATTGATAAAAAATAAAAAATAACTAAACCTACTTTAGACAACAACGCAATCAACATATGACATTCAAATCAAGGTTGGCTTATGTTACAAAAATTAAGACCCATTTGTTTAAATTTATTTGTTAATTTTAATAAAATAAGTAATTTTTTATATTTGTTTAAATTATTTTTTTAGAAGTAAACTGTTTTTGATTAAAATTTTTTTTTTCTTTTTTCTAAGAAGTAAATATTATATACTTCTTAAAAAATCACTTTTTAAAAAATACTGTTTTAAAAACATTTTTTTAAAAAACAAATTATCCTTAAAACCAATACTTTTTATAAACTAAAACCAATCCTTTACATTCAACATCACATTATATAACATAAATTGGCTAGATTCAACTTGGTTGATGGATTAATGAAATACGCATTGAATAAACACTTTGCTTTAAATAACTAGAATATTTTTTTTACTAGCAATACATTTTATAAAGAATTAGATATTTGACAATCATTATTTGCACCGTTGAAATTAAAGTGCATCTATGCGTGTTCCTAAAAAGTTAAAGCGCAGAAATAAAAGCCACTTTCCTATTGAGTACAGACACAAAAATATTTGTTGGTACTCCAAAATGAATAGTGCAAAAGCAGTATGGGTCGCGAATTGGAATTTTTAGAATATGTTTAGGACGGAATTAGTTAAATTGATTTTGAATAAAATTAATTTTAAATGATATGATTTATGTTTGAATTTTTATTATAAAAAGTAAGTTAAAAAGTAAAATTTAGTATAAAATTTTAAATTTAATACAGAAATTGCTTAAAGATATTTTAATCCATAATTAATTTTAAATTATTTTTTTAATTTAAAATCAAACATATAAAAATATATTTAAAATAATTACAAATTCAAAATCAATTTTTTAATCTCAAACCAAACACCTATAGAGTCGCTAATCGTTGTGGAAAATAATATGAACCTTTTGGATACAAGTCAAAACTAGAAAAATTCTCAAAAACATTTTTGACTTGTATCCAAACGGGTTCATGTATACTCCTACAAGCTTTCCTATTGTACAATATGAAAAAATACTAAATAATTTGCCTTGTAATGGCTGGAATGGGAACACCGGGAAATGAATTAGCTGAATATGGACTGTATGCAGTATGCTCAAATTAGATTATTAGTATTTTAAACGTATTTTTTAAGTTAAATTTATTAAAATAATTTATTTAGTGTTATATTTTTATTAAACGGTTATAATCATCTGATTGTGTAAATGTATGTTTTTTCCAATTACAGAAAATTCAGATTAAAAACACCCTACAATAAACTTGAGAAATGAATAAACTCGAGGAGTTCCATAATGTATTATTTACACTTTTCCATCCCAAAACAAAAAGTTTTAGTAGAATAAAACATTGATGTTCAATCAAGAACATGTTCATTTCTTTATATTAGAAAAATGAATGATGTAAAAATAATGATGTCTTTCAAGCCACACGTTCTTTTTTATCACATTGTTTCAAATTAAGTTTTACTATAACATTTCTTTATTATTAGAGCAGGTATGTAATTAACTCAATTATGGTTAGATTCAATTATCCTTTTTAATTCCTAATTTTTCTTCTATATAGCGATATTTTTTAAAGTAAAGAGGTAAATGAAAATTAATTTGATATTTTATCAATCTATTTTCTATTCTCATTTTAGATTTTTTAAAGTGGAAAATGAGAATTTAAAAATATTAAAAAAAGAAAAAATGAAAAAAATTATAATATATATATATATATATATATAATGAAACGATTTGATTAAAACAATAATTCATATTTGATTTAAAGATAAAATTACTCACAATCTCAAGTGACGGATAAAAATAAAAATCCAATCCTTTAAAATAATAAGTTTTGGGTCAGAGTTAAGATAATGTTGATTAGTTGAGTTGAGTGAGAATCAGAATTCAGAAATTTGAGAGACACACACGTAGCATTCTCGGAATAAAGAGCGTAGTTCCCACAAACCACAGAACAGAGTGAGAGCAGTGCAATTGATTGCATCCATGCTGGGTTCCCCGCGGGTCCCACCATGGTAGCTGGCACTGCTTCTTCATAATTTTCTGACAGCTTCTTTTGTCTTCGCAAGTGGAGTGGAATGAATAGCTAGCAATAGCATAGCATAGCAATGCCCGATCACTCCACCAGTGCCGCTGCAGCAATGAACGACCAGCTCTCCAACCCCACCTCCATCTTCGGCCTCCGCCTATGGGTGGTCCTCGGCGTCTGCGTGGGCGCCGCCATCGTCCTCATCCTCTTCCTCATCTCCGTCTGGCTCGCCTTCAAGCGCTCCAAAACCAACCCCGTTTCCATCCCCGACGTCTCCAAGGAGATCCAAGAAATCAGGCTCGACCACGCGCCCAACCTCAACCCCACTCTCCAACCCGAACCTCCTTTCCCCGAACCTGACCCCGTTCCTCCCACCGAAGAGGAAACCACCCCCCTCAGCTACCACAGAATCCAGTTCGAGATTGGGAAGAACCACCGAATCTCGTACCCCGAACGTCCCTTGGTTCGCTCCAGCTCCAATGACCCCTGCAGCGGCGAGGTTCAGCTTCCCACCGTCATTCCAGAAGTTTCTCACTTAGGTTGGGGCCACTGGTACACTCTCAGGGAGCTTGAAGATTCCACTAACGCCTTCGCCCCTGATAATGTTATTGGCCAAGGTGGATACGGAATTGTTTATCATGGTATCCTCAACGACAATACTAATGTTGCTATTAAAAATTTGCTCAATAATAGGTCTGTGTCAGTCACTTCTTCTTCTCTCTTTTCTTTCTTTAATATCAACGATGATGTTTTACCTTATAATAATTGATAACGCTAGGGGCCAAGCTGAGAAGGAGTTCAAGGTTGAAGTGGAAGCCATAGGACGTGTTCGCCACAAGAATTTAGTCAGGTTGCTTGGTTATTGTGCTGAAGGAGCTCATAGGTACTCTTCATTTCTTACTCTCCTCTTTAATTAACCAAAATTGCTTTTTTTTTTCTTCTTTTTCTTTCTAGTATAGGTATGAACTTTTGAACTGATGAGTTTTTTTATTTTTTTTATTTTTTATTATTATTGGTCCTGCAGAATGCTTGTTTATGAGTACGTTGACAATGGTAATTTAGAGCAGTGGCTGCATGGGGATGTTGGGCCTTGCAGTCCTCTAACTTGGGAAATTCGAATGAACATTATTCTGGGAACGGCTAAAGGGTAAACACTTCCAAGCTCTGCTTCACTTTCTCTTCGCATGTTATTATTATTGGATTTGTTTTTTACCCTTTCTTTTAAATTTCATCGATTCCCGTCCTTCCTTCAGTTTCCAATTTATTAGTTTATTGTTCCGTTGGGAAAGATGCTTTTGCGGTTTGTAACTGTTGTTTGCTTTTCAACAGGTTAACTTATCTTCATGAGGGCTTGGAACCAAAAGTTGTTCACCGTGATATTAAATCAAGCAACATTTTGCTTAGTAAGCAGTGGAATGCCAAGGTGTCAGACTTTGGACTGGCCAAACTCCTTGGCTCTGACAACAGTTATATTACAACCCGTGTCATGGGTACATTTGGGTTTGTATAGTCTTCCTTCTCTATTGTTGGCCCATTCCTTCCTTACAAGTAACGGTCATTATGGGTTTCCAGCAATTGCCTTACTTTTTTTTTTTTTTTTTTTTCTTTTTTTTCCTTTTTGCAGATATGTTGCTCCTGAATACGCAAGTACTGGCATGTTGAATGAACGGAGTGATGTTTATAGTTTTGGAATTCTAATTATGGAACTAATTACAGGAAGGAATCCAGTTGATTATAGTCGGCCTCCAGAAGAGGTTAGTTCGATCTATTTCTGTGTTGTGAAACTCCCTGTCATTGCAATTTTTCACTTGTTACTGAAAACTCAAAATTTCCAGGTGAATTTAGTAGACTGGCTCAAGAAGATGGTTAGCAACAGAAATCCAGAGGGGGTGCTGGATCCCAAGCTTCCCGAGAAACCAACTTCAAGGGCACTAAAACGAGCCCTTCTTGTAGCCTTACGCTGCACTGATCCTAATGCCCAAAAACGACCTAAAATGGGGCATGTGATACACATGCTTGAAGCCGAAGATTCCCCTTACAAAGAGGTAACAATCATTTCTGCTGAAGTTAATTCAACTTCAGTGCGGTAGTGCTTGTTAATGCATAGTGAGGTATAACATGTGTTTGTTCTTTCATTAACTGGGAGTATAAATTAAGATGTGACAGCTAAAAGGAAGCATATTTATTGTTCAATAAAGACCAAATAAAAAGCAATCCCTTGTTCTTCAATTTAAATTAGCATATTATAAAATTTCTATTCGCGGCCTAAAATGGAGTTCTGCATCAAATTTAGTTTCTAATTGTGTACCATAGTTTATATGTGAACTCTTCTTATGAATGCATATTTAAACATGAACATCATGTGACTAGCGAAGAACGTATTTATATTCATTTATGCTATAGTAAGTAGTAACCTCTGTTTGATCTATACCTCTAAACCATGGATGTTCTCACTATGGAGCTGCTTTATTTTTACCTTCAGGATCGCAGGGCTAAAAGGGATGCAGGACATTCACCTAATGATAGAGTAGGGGATGGGTTGAAAGAGGAGGTAACTGTGTCTGTGTCAGTTGTTGATGGTAAGCTTGAAAATGGGATGTGTGCCAATGAGACAAGATCAAACCTTCAAATAGAAAAGCAATAAATTTGCATAGCTGTCTCTTTAATGGCCAAAAAAATTGTGGCTCCCTTCACAACCTGTCATTGCTGAAGGCCAAACAATTTGCATCCATCGGGCATAACATACTTGATACTTTGCTCTACATTCTATACATCAGCCTATATACTCTCATAGCCCACACATCGATATTTCTCCGCATTCTGTCTGTCCCGTGCCTTTTCTAAGGGATGATTGTAGCCAGAGGTTGCTCATGTAAATTTTAACCATTTGTTCGATTCGCCCAATAAAAGTTAATTATGCATCGTTGGATATCATGTTTTGATCTGCTTTGAACACTGTTTGATCAAAACATACTGCATCGTCAATGTTGCAATGACATGCACCTAAAAAGTGGAGTTGAGGTGCACATCATATTAAATGCCAATACCACATGCTAGTTTTTGGTTTGGTTTTGTGTGGACACAATACTGCATACCAGTTAGACACAGTACAAGTAGTTGGCATTAGATTAGATGACAAATTATTCCCCTTCAACGTACTGGTCCTCCAGACCCATTTTTTGTCAAGTGGGGACTCATGTTGCGATTTGGAGAGAGGCTCGGATAGTTCCACTAATGGATTCTTGTTCTAGGTGGCTGGCCACTATAATTGGACTTTGTCTTGTGTACAAGAGGAAGCCCCACCATTGCGCATTCTGGATCTCGCAAATCTTCACCTGATCTCAACTTTTATGAATCCAGGCTTGACTTGCTCCCCAAATTCACTATAATGTAACTGCATTTTTATAAGAAACAGAGTGCATATCCAACAGCTGTTATAGAAAGGAGTTCTTTCATGAGACAAGTATTTGATACGTTCTTTCAATCATTAAACAAAACAGCCATAAAGTGCGCCGTGTGATGAAAAATGACTCAGATTCCATACAATACACGGAATCAAATTGGCTGAACCATCTAAATTCTAAACTGAATATGTTTACAACATACATGCATACATATTTTCAATGATTATAAACTCCCCCAAACTAATGACATTCTATAACCATGCCAAGAAAGTTGTCGTAGCCAAAATTCCAACAACCGATTGCATCAGCTTGGCCGTTCTACCAATATAAGCATTGTTTGTGTGATTATTATTTTGGCTCTGCTGGTTTCCAGTGGAGAGGGTTTCTGTAGCAGGTGGAGGTGGAGAAATGGGAGGGACATCACAAGTGCCAAACTTAGCGTTTTCCTGCACACGTCATTGATACACAGTCAAATACAAGATTGAGGTTTACGATTAAAGGTTTCCGATGTACATTACCACAATTTCATCATTCTACATTTGGTAACATAAAAGATCAATTCGTTACATTACAGTGGTAAAAACAAACAGTATTTTGTAGCCTCTGTTCAGTCTTTATATAATCATGGTATTTCTACTAAAAAAAAGTAGTAACAATGCATAAGGGGGAAGAAACCAAACCTTGCAATAGGCAAGGTTGTCGCACCCGCAAGTGAGATGACCGTTGGCTTCATCAACGGCTAGTGGTGCTCCTCCGCCATCACTCCTCTATAAAACATCATTATTATCATCAATAGTTATAGATTATGAAATTTTTTTGTTTACTAAGTTGAGAGTAATGAATAATTAGCATAAGGAGTGGTTTGATAAAAATTTAGCAAGTAACTACCTGATAATAATCAACAGCAATGAAATTGGCCCAACGATTGCCGGCTGCTTCATGACAAGTCTTCATCATGTCGAGTAGTGGAGCCGAATTGTCAGCGCAGGCCTGAGATCGATTTGGAGCAGAATGAAAGTAGTTGACCAGAACCAATGATCTAGACTCTGTGTTCATTGCGGGTGATTCTGCACGGCTTGGACAAGAACCAGCTTTCATGCCATCATCTCCATCTGAAATTCCCGCGCACAATCATTATTAGTTATCACCATTCTAAAAAGCAATACTACCATTTATTCTGTTTTTCCTTAAAAAAAAAAAATTAACAAAGAAATCATAAAAAATACTTTTTGATAAGCTAATTTTAAGAGATTGATAATTTGCACAAAGTCTTAACTTTAAACTTTATTGTCATTATTATACACTAAATCTTAAACCCCCAACAAAACAGTAACATTAACAAACAGTTTTTAACTTCAAATAATAAATTAAAAAAAAAGTGTTTTTATTCATGTTTTTTGTGAATTGCAATCAAGGTTCCTGGACTCTATCAATGAATTTAGTATTTAACCTTTAAAAAGCGTGTAAATTTAGTCTCTCTTTGAGAATTCATGTTTTTAACTTCACATGCTTTTTAAATGTTTGAGAACCAAATTCATTAATATAAATATTTTTTTTTTTTTGTTACAAATATATGAACATGGAATAACTTTAACCACATTTGACTGAAACTATAGAGTAAAATCACATTTTTTTCTTTAAAAAATTATAGAATTATTCAAAAAGTCTAAATTTAAATACAAGTAAAACATGTTTGAACTTTGAAACGAAAACAGAAAGGCAGGGAACTCACATTGGTTTTCTACAACGTATGTCCACTGATAAGCAATGCCCTCAGAAGCTTCCTTGGCTGATTTGGAGGTGAAGACGACTAGGCGCTGATTCTTCTGAACCATGTCATCGACGGTTGGCCAATCTCCACCATTCTTGGGCATGCTAGACACAGGGAACATGTACTTGCTCAGCCCTGAATCTTTGAACACCTTTGTTAGGCCCTGAGGAGCTGTGACATAGTCCTCAATGAAAATCGTGATAATTTCTGATGGATTTCCATCTAGAAATGTCCGCATGTCTTTAAGCACGTTTATGGCGGGTTGCTGCATATTGATATGGACATTTCGATGTTACACCAAAACAACAAAATTTGGACCAAACTTGTGTCACATTGAAGAAACTAGAAAGCAAGGGCCACGCACTTACAAATGCAGTGAAGTTGAAACATTTGCTTTGGAAGGAATGGCACAACCAGATGTCGTTTTGAAAGTCATACATATCCAACATAAATCCTCTAACTCCGTTCTGTAAGTACGTCCAATACAAAATAAAGCGTAAAGGGGTCGCTCTCAATAGACTCTGAATGAAATTAAAGCAATCATAATCGTATATTAAAATATCAACAGTAAATTATTTAAGTTACATAAATATGTATACATCCCCCATTTTAATGAAATGTTCAAATGGATTATATTATGTTGTAAATGTGGTTGATTCATTCATCATATCAGCAACTCAACTTAAAATGTAATTTTTTTATATTAAAAATGTGATTATTTCATTTTTCCACACTTCACAATAAAATCCACCCCCCTCCCCCAAGACTTTTTTCTTTCTTTTTGTTTTTAAAAGTAAAAAAACAGCTACTGCATGCTTCAATTATTATGCAGTTAGCACTTAGCACATGATTCACACTGACCATCTATGTTTTACGAAAGAAAATAAAAGGACAACTGTGTTTTTATTTTATTTTTAAAGATCTGTGTTTAAAAGTTATAAAATTATTTCTCTGTTTCTAATAAAAAAATACACAATTTAATGAAAATATATAATTAAGATTAATAAAAGTATACATTCCAATCACATTTTTAATTTAGTTGCACGCATCTCAATTGAGTGACAGTGATGGGGTATTTCCTAAGTGAGCCAACGGAGTTTGACAAAACCAATTCCCAAAGTAAGCTCTATGTATTAATGGTTATTTTTTAACCAAAATAAAATATTCGATGTTTGAATTACACAACTTTATAATTTTATCCAACAACCACTGACGTTTAGATTCTCCACTGGATTTTATTTTTAAATTCAACAAGTATACCTGCTATATTAAATAAATGTTTACTCACATGGGAAACAAATGCAAACAAAGAAATCAAAGGAATAAAAAGGAAGGAGCCCGTGCAATGCATGGCTGTGAAAAAAACCAGTACTACCTTGTAATTGAATAATCTTTGCAAATTGCAACAATCCCTTTTGAAACCAACTTGGTTTGTTTAATCTTTGAAGGAAGAAAGGAAAAAGAAAAAAAGATAGAAAAGTTACAGGTTTTAAAAAAGAATCTCTTAAAATGAATTAAAAATATTTTTTTTTCACGAAACGTGCTACAAATACAATTAATTTATTTATTTATAAAAAACTGTGATTAATATACTTTATTTCTTTTTATAGCAATGTTTTTTAATAAATATTTTAAATTACTTTCTTAATAAACATACTTAAATTAGTTTCTTAATCAGATACCCTTTGAAATTTGCGAGCTTAATCTTCGTTGTGCTTTGCGATATTCCTAATTCCTAATTTACTAATACTAAATCAATACCAGTTAGGTGGAAGGAATCTCAGTTCCAACCTTATTAATTCTTTCTAGCACACAGCAAATCTCTATTTTCTATTTCTTTTAATTTAATCCATGGCTACAAATTATGATAAAAAAAAAATGAAAAGGGAAGAGAATCTTACCTTGAGTTGTTCAGCAACTGTGTCTTCCTGGTTCATAGGAGCTACAAGGACAGATCCGGTGGCCGATCTCGCCCCGGCCAGAGCATAAGAGTTATGAGTCGTGAGCCATGAATAGCGGTTAAACGGTAAGCCTTTCACCTGATCAACAAATTCCCAAAATCCAAACACAATTCAACATTAATTCGAAATACTAGAGAAGTTCAAGTGGTTAATTTATTTTATAAAAAAAAAATGAGTAAGAAATTGGGAAAAGGAACAAACCTTAGAGGTGGGGTTTAATGGTTGTATCCGCGAACATCTGTTTCGGGTATTCCCATTGGCAGGACATGTTTGGCAGCTGAGTCCAGCGTCGCATTTGTTGTCTGACCCGCAAGTTTCTCCGATCTGCTACCTCGGACTCAGTCAGAGAAACAAAAAAAAAAAAAAAAAAAAAAAAAAAAAAAAAAAAAAAAAAAAAAAAAAAAAAAAAAAAAAAAAAAAAAAAAAAAAAAAAAAAAAAAAAAAAAAAAAAAAAAAAAAAAAAAAAAAAAAAAAAAAAAAAAAAAAAAAAAAAAAAAAAAAAGCGGTTGAGAAATTAAGCATTTATTAGAAAATGACCTTGGAAGCGGAGGAAGAGGTGAAGAGACAGATAGCGATTAGCAGAAGTATGCGAATGCTCTGCAAAAAATGAAACATCGATCATATATGGAAGGATTATTGATGTATAAAATAAAAATAAAAATTAAAAAAGACGTGACATGATGAACATTTAATGCGGATATAAATGTAAGATAGCTAACTAGGCATGGAATGGAACTTGCTTACCTTGGGCTTCATTTGCGCTTTCCTGTTTGAGAGGGTCTGTTTCTCAGGTTCTGTTCTGTATGTCTTTGTGCACTGACACTTCTTTTTGCAGATAAGATGAAAGTTCTTAACAATAAAAGCCAACAAATTTGGTGAGCCAGCCAAGCCACTGAAGCCAGGGAAGGTGAGGATTGAGAACTATACTGATATCACATATCAACTGATTAGGTATCGTATTTTTCTGTCTTGTTATCCGTCTGTTCTGTTCTGTGTTACCTTTATGCATTTTCCTTTTTTTTTTTTTTTCCCTTTCTTTTACAGTATTTTGGAGATAATTAAAAGTAGAACATTATTTTTCAAAAATTAGATTTGAAAGTTTAAACACGCTTATAAGCAATTTCTTTGCTAAATTAAGAGATCTTGAAAATAATAATCAACAGGGTGGTCCTGACTGTAGTTGTTTTGAAATATTAATTAGAGAAGGGGTCAATAATTGAATTAGCAAAATTTTAGAAGACTAAACTTGTTTTGGATGTAGGACTCGTCTACAATACCATTAGGTAGTCAAAAAAATTTGATTTCTATATTTTAATTTATAATACTAATGCTAAAATTTGCATATAAAATTTTACAAAAACTACTAAAATCCATTCACAGTAACCAAGTCTTATTAGTGTTTTTTTTTTTTATCCTGCCATCCTATTTATAAATAATATGTATGATAAGATTATTTATTGTTATAATAATCACTTTAAAAATTATACATTAAATAATTTATAATTAGATGATAATGTAAAAATTTATACACTAACCATGAATTAAAATCAAATTCCTTAAATTTTTCCTTCCCTGTCTTGAAAATATAATTTCATCGTTATTAAAAAAAAGATCAATAGCTTGAATTTGATTAAAGACACGTTGATACAAGTTATAGGTAGTATTTTAGCATAAGATAAATATTTATTCTATAAAAAATATATCACAATTAAAAATTATAATAAATAAATACCTTTTAATATATATATATATATATTATATATTAGATTTATAATACATAATTTAAATTGTGACATAAGGTCTTTTTAATAACTGATCATTTATTCAAAAAAAAGTAAAACTATTTTTTTTATATTACTAGTAATTATTTAAGAAACCAACATTAATTATATTCATTTAATTTGGAGATATTAAATACTATTAACTATTACTTAGTGATTTGAATTTTAATTTACTAATCATTAACGTCAAACTTCAAAGCCACGCATCAACAAGAAAATCTAGTGAGTAGTAGTTTAAAACCGTCACACAATTATTTGTTATTTTAAAATAAATAAAATAAATATAATTTTACAATGAGTGAACAAAATTTCACAACACAAGGCCCAATCCCTCGAACCCCCTCAAATTCCATATCCTAACATATATGAAGAAATAAATTTGAGGAAGATGGACCTTGTTGGATGTAGACTTCTTGGGAAGGGAAGCATGGGCGTTAGAGAGATCAACACTAGCACACCGGAAATAATTCAATCGGATAAAATTTAAAAACAAAATATCCAATTACATACTCGAAAAACTAAAAGTCTAATTTAACATTTTTAATAAATTAAGAGATCAAATTGAATACTAAGCCTTATTAATTACATAAACATTTTTCAAAGTTAAACACCATTCTGCAAAGTGAAAGGACACATTATGTCGATATCTAAAGCAAAAGCCAATACTATTGACAGATAGATGTATTACTATTAAATTGGAAGGGATGTCTCTGTTTTATTTAGGCCACTTCATTTGCTTAATGGAAAAATGCGAAAGACGAAAGGTTGTAATTTCAAACTTTGCTCTCGCTATTGTTCAATATTCAAAGTTCTGAATAGGCATGAAATTTAATCATCAAGGAGGCAATAGAGAATATTTAAACACTTTTAAGTGAAGCGAGAATAGTTCAAAGCATGCTTATCTCATAATGCCCTCCCTTTCACGTTAATAAAAAATTTTATAAAAAAAAAAGAGAGAGAGAGAGAGAGAGAATATGCCTCAGCTTAGCCTTTAATTTCAATTTATCATATTCTTTCGACTTAGACACATGTTTCATCAAGTGAATGTGAAAGCCTCAAAGGTTTTGAAAAATTGAACTAGATTACCGGAATTTATATAAAACCACGAGTCAAGTTATGAAAAAAAGGATGCAAAACTGTTATGAGAAAATATTTAATGCTTAACCAGAATACCAGTAAACATAAATTATCATTAAATATTTAATGCTAACATAAATTGTTATGGACTGACAGGAAGGTCTAATGCACCAGACTACAGCAAACATAAATACAAATTAAAATACATATTTGTTTTTTTTAAAGGGAAAATTGCAATTCTCTTAGATCGAGTATTCGAATATAAATTATTACATTCCGGTGAATTTTGGATTGGAAATGTAATTCATAGCACATCCATCCCTGCCTTGTTAATTTCCGGCGATTTTGGTACGAGATTGGTTGTGAATATAAAAAAATCATTAAACATAAAATAGTGTGAAAAATAATATAAAAATAATGTTATATTTGTATTGATGGTGTTTTTAGTCATTTGACGCTCTTGTGTGGCCGTGTGGGAATGCCATTTTGTTTGTAATGACATTGAGGGAATGTCATGGTCACCACCAAAATTTGTGAACCTATTTCTATATGATAATCTAGTAGAAAGTTAGAAGAGAAATGGTACAAGAAATGATAAGAAGAAAGGTTCGCGTTAAAAATAAATTGGCAAAAATTAACGAACCTTTCAACAAGAAATATGATTATGATTAACAAAGAATATATAATTAAGCTGACATCATGGACGGAGCCAGGATGGACCAATTATAAAACTAAAGTTCATCCAATAAATATATAAACATCAAATTTTATAAATAAAAAAATATAATTATATTTTTAAATAATCTAAAAACATACAATAGAAAATATATTTTTATATATAAGACAGACTGGATTTTTTTAAAGAATAAAGATAAAGATCACAAATTTCAAATCAGTATAAAAATATTAATAAAATCAATTGATTGCAAATACAATCATTTATGGGTTTTAAAATATAAATAATGGATTATAAAAGGAAAATATTTAAAAATAAAAATAAATGATGTTAGAATATTTTATCTAAAAAGATAAATAAATAAAAATCATAAAAAGGAATATATATGTATATATAGAAAACATAAACAACACTTAGTAAGTTAGTATCATTTTTCTACTATCAAATTCTAAATAAAAATAATTACTTAATACTATATACATATAAAAAAGATATTGAAAAATTTAAGGGGGAGCCTAAGTGTACACAGGTCCGTCCCTGGCTGACATTTTGTCAATAATGCAACAAACAAATTAGATTGATAGGAAATAACAATGAAATTAAGGTGGCGTTTACTTGTATTTTTATTTTCTGTTCTTATTTTATATTTTCTATTTTAATTACAAAAATACTTTTTTTAAAAATATTTAGAAGAAACAAGCCTTCCTTTTCTCCACTTTCTGTACAAATATTTGCAAACAACAAATAGATTAAAATAAAGTGTCATTTTTCTAATTAAAAAATAAAAAGTATAACATGAAAACAAGAAACATAAGGACAAATAAACACCCCTAAAAGTGCAAGAGTGCAAATTGACTAAAAAGATTAACAAGAAAGTAAAATTTAGACAAGAGATTAAGTTGCATGAAAGATAAATTGTAAGAATTAAATGAACTTTAAAAGATACAGACAAAGCAATTAAATGTTCAGGCAAAGTGACTTAGTATTGCCTTTAATTTGACACTCTTCTTAAGATTAGTTCTTGTGTTAAAATAAACTGATTCAATACTAAAAGTTGAATGTATGAAATTGTTGGTTGTTGTTAATATTGCCTTTAATTTGACACTCTAATGAAATTGTTGATTTGAATCTCTCGATTACATGATAGGCATAAATTGTAATAGTTGAATGTATGAAATTGTTGGTTGTTGTTATGCTTTCTTTATCCTGTGATGCATAATGCTTCTTTACCTTTTCAGTTTCAGGAATATGTGGTAGAAGATCGAGAAAATGTAAAGAATGTGCCTGAACTTGATCCCAGCCACATGTGACAGAGCTAAGGATGTTGGGTCTTTACTAATTGGTATATGCTTATCCCATTCTTTTTCTTTAATAGTTGAGTCTGTTCTTTCTCTTTACATGATGATCATACCAAAATTAACGAGACCTTAGAGCTCAATTAGGTGTTTGATGCCCATTGACAATTGGGTGTGGAGTACTACTGGCAAGGTTACTTATTATTGTCTTTTATTTCTTAACTTATGGCCCTGTGCCCCTGTGCTAGTTGGTTGAAAAACTGATCGATGTTGTATCTATAGTTCAATTTATTTTTGTATGTCCTTTGAATCTCGAGACACATGTATATAAAACCTGAGAGAAATATACTTGCTACTGGAAATGTTATTAATTTTGTATTGTGAGTATATTTTGAGGATTTCCCTAGTTAGAATGTCCATAGAGTTTCATGTCTTTCTAATGTTTATTTTTTACAAGTGTATTAACATTACTTTTCCCAAATTTCTTTAATTTAATTACTTGTTAAGATATTTGGTTTAGGTGCAATACAAAAAAGCTGAAGCTTCGTCTTTTAGAGTGTGAAACACCTGGCTTGCAGAAGGTTAAAAATCTGGTTGTTATTCTACATGAAATATAATTGCACTAATGTACAGGCTTGGACAATTGATTATGGAGGATAATTGATTTAGGAAAGACAAAAGGTTTCCTAAGTCAATTATCTAGTGACAAAAATATAGTGAGGATGATGCACAGATACAGGGAAAAAAAGCTGTAGTTTTTTTACCTTAATGAGGATTATGCAGCACTAGATCAACTTGCTGAGGAAAACAACAAGGCTTCTATATAACAGTGTTAATGTGACCATTTTTTTTTGTTATCACTACTAGAAAAATGATTTTTTACAATGGATACTTAACATCTGTTGATAAAAGACTGTCTTAAAAAGAAATGTGGTAAAATTTTTAAAAATAAATACAATCAGTTTATTCTATTAAACTTAATTTGTTAACCTTTATTGTACAGTACATCAGTAGTAATTGATGCATGTCTTTCTCAAAAAATGAAGTGTATCTTTGAAAGATCATGCCATAATTTGTCAAGATGTACTTTCCTTCATTGAATGTCCTTAGTGTATTTCGCCCGAGGAGCTCTCGCTCGCGCTTGTCAGAACATGTGAACATAATTAAATTAAAATTAATATGTATATTAAAATAAATTTACAAAAATAATATATATATTAATTTATGAAATTTAATTATAAATTGGTAAAAAAATGTAAACTATTAAATATAAAATTTTAAAATTATATATTAAATATTTTTATAATTTATATTTTTTATAATTAAAAAATAACTTTTGATTAGTGATATATATAAAAAATATTTTTTATAACTTGACTAAAAAAATAATTATCTTATTTATTTATTATCTAGTTTTTGAATATAAAAAGTCAAGAGTTCAACTCATACTAAAAATCATTTTTAGTTTGAATAGTCAAAAATAGTCAATTGATAGAAGGACTAAAAATTGATGCTTATTCTTGATTTTACTTAATTATATTTTAAAATTTTAATTCTAGAAATAATTATATTTAAATATTAATTTTATTAAAACATATAATTTTGTTGTAATGATAATGACATTATTTAAAATAGATTTTCTATTTCCTGTTTAATAGATTTTATTCTAAAGATATTTTTTTCAATTTTAAAAATATATTTGAGTATCATTTATTTTTATTTTTAATAAAGTCTGTTATTATAATCTTTTATTCTATTTTAAAGGTTATAAATTATTGCACTTGCAATCAAAAGGTCTTATTAGTCTTTCTTTATATTTATTTTATCATAATTTATTTGAGATTTTAAAGTTATTTATTAACACTACCAAAAAAATTGATTTTTATGATGCTAGTTTAACGATGATTTTCTCAAAATTGTCATTGTTTTGAAAGCAGTGACATTTTTATAAATAAAAAAAAAAAAACATTCCAGTGACGATATTTGTAAAAATATCATTGAAACCGAAAAACAACGACGATTTTTAGGAAACCGTCGTCTTGTAGCCGGATTTGGGATACTCTCTCCTCAACTCTTCTTTAGTGTAAAACAATTCCTCTTTTTCCTCCTTCTTCTTATTCTCTTTCTTATTGTTCTTCTTCTTGTTATTATTTTCTTGTTCTTGCTCTTCTTCTCAGTCTCTCTCTTCAGCACCATCCTCAAGAGCTCCAACTGCATATCGCCTTGCTTCAGCGTCTTCTTCCTTGCCGGAGAAGCATCCTCAGAATCCTTGGAAAGCATGCGCTTCTTCTTCATGATTCTCGAGGTTTTCTATGCCCTAGATTCGACATTGTCATCGAGAACATTGTTGTTGTTGTTAGGCTCTGGTTCCTTTTCTTCGTTGTTGTTTGATTTGCGCTTGCGCTGAAGCTTCAGCAACTCGAGAACCTTCTCCTTGTACTGGCGGTGGCGATGTTGGAGGTAGTGAATCTCACAGAGCTTTAGATTCTCCTTCAATCGCCGCCTGCATCCAGAGGTGGTTTTGCAAAGGCTCCTCCGCGTCTTTCTCCTTCGGAGTTTTCGACATTGGTTTTGATTTTGCGAGTAAGTTGGGATTTTTTTTGGTGCAAAGGAAACTGTGTTTCTATGTAGAGGAAGGGGAAAAAGGGTTTTTCTATTTTTTCAAGGAGAGAGTGTTTGTTGTTATTTATTAGGAAGGAAAACAATCTACAACAGTGAGAAATTGAGAATGGGTAATGTTATGGCAATGGCATGTTCCGTTAATTATAATTAAGTTGTGAGTCCTGTTTGGTCTCATGAGATTCAATGTTGGGATCATTGATTTGTATCAGGGGAGATCGGGACTAATCGAAAGGCTTGTGATCTTATCATCACTGACCTCATAGAATTGCTAGTATTTTATATTGTTTCCCTTTTCTTTTTGAAGGGTGTTTACTTGTCCATTTTATCAAAATATGCTTTTACTTTATGTTGACTAGATACATATAAGCATATAACCTTCTCAGTTCATACATTTATTCCAGTTGTGTTGTTGTTATTAGAGTGTATTTGTCCTTATTAAGTTATAGCTAGTTGTTTCCTGTCTTTGTCGAGTAAACTTATTCCAATTCTGTTGTAACCATGGATAAGGATGAATTTGGCTTCCTAGAGATGTTTGTGTTTAGATATTCTTTAAACAAATGGTCTTTGTTTGGTTCCTTACTAATGATTCATTCAACGATGATGCATTTATCCCTAGATTGGGTGGGAAGATCACATAATTGAATAAAAAAATTATGCTCTTAGTTCACTGAATGTATTATGCGCCCATTCTGTTCTTGCAGGTTCAGCTGATAACTATAGTCTAAATGGTGAAGTTGTTGTCACTTGTCAAAAGAAATACATGTCTTACTTCACTGATCATGCTGATTACTTAAAGAATGTTGTTGCTATGATTTTTCCTTTGCTCCTTGTTCTACCACAGATAGTGGCTAACTTCATATTTAATATTAGTTTTTCGGATAGAAAATTAATATATTTTGATCTTGTACATGATAGCTTTTAGATTCTTCGCTTCTCTGGGTAATTATCAAATAACCACTTATTTTGCCATGCGCAAACACAGCTTGAATTTAAAGCTCTGGGACTTGTCAACAAAATAAACTGGCCACTTTATCAGAATATTGTCGTGTCTTCTTTTTTAGAAGGGCTAAATATCTACTTTGGAATTAGTTTGCTATAAATTTAATGTACACTTACAATATGAAGAAATTTAATTATGTTGCTCAACAAGGCAAGTTTATCAAACTGAAAATCCTTTAAAGAATTTTCCGAGGTGGATATGTTCAAGGGATAAGAGATCTTGTTAAACCAGTGTTGGTTGTTTTCTTAACATAATATTTTGAAGGGAATATCGATAATTGGTCAATGTCTTATTTATCTTCAGATATAATCTCTAATATAGAGGCTGACTGCTACTGGTGCTTGTCAAAGTTGATTGATGGTATGCAAGACCATTACACATTTGCTCAACCTGGAATTCAGAGGCTTGTTTTTAACTTGAAGGAATTGGTCTGGAGGATTGATGGTAACCTTTTTCTAAGGCCTTTTGTTTTCCTCCATGCATTTCTTTGTTTCCTGCTGAATTTATGTAAAGTTGCTTACATTATTTACACATTCTTCTTGCTTTTGGCAATGATTAATTTAGTATGAACTGAGTTTTCTTTTTACTTGTTCCCGTTAGTGGTCAGACAAACTCCAAAAACTTGATTTCCAAGACAAACTTGTTTATTGTGCAAAAATTATCAATTACCTTTTGGTCAAGCAAGTGAGTATATGGAAGTAATTGGTTAAGTTTTCCAAAATAAAACTTAGTAATTCATAATAATTGTGAATTGTGACTTTGATTTATTATCAAGGAGGTGGATTGTGGTATAACTGTTAGTTGCATCTATACATGAAGCCAATGTACATCGATGACCTTGGCTAGACTGGCTGATTACCCTTTGGTTCTTTAGTAAAATAAAAAAATCATCTTTTATCCCAAAACAGAAAAGAAAAGAAAAAGAATATTGCCTGAGGTTTCAATTAGTTACATATAATAATAAGGCAAAACCCTAGACTCAAGGTATTCTTTCTTACAAGAAAACTTAAGTCTTTTGTAAGGTAAATATTATCTTTGATAAAAAAATAGTTGTCTTTTACGAAAATGTTTATGTCCTATAGATGTTACTTTTACTCAAGAAAAGAGATAAAAAAGAATTAGATATTTTCTGATTTTGAATTGAAATTTTTAGATTAGTGATGCTATGTGGAGACGTTTTGCAGTTTTTCATGAGTTTGGTTTATTAAATGATTGCTTAGATTTTTTCTCACACATTAAAAATTCACCTTCCCCTCGTGTTGTAATCTTAAAGCTGAAAGTGTGTTCTGTAGGTGTAAAATTAGATATATAACCCACTACTAGAACAAAATTAAGCAAATACTAATTAAAAAACTTATTTTTCTTATATATTTTCCTTTATTAATATTTTTTTAATTTTAATTTTTCTTTTTTCCCCCTCATATATACATAAAGGGTCCTAGGGGAGGAGGAACCAAGGCCGCTACTTGCCCCCTCTTGGATCCGCCCTAAGTGTGTGCTTGTGTTTAGTACCTTTGTTTTCACATCCAATGCATTGATTATGCATAGCATAATATTATTTTGGAAAGATTGCCAATTTACTTTTATGATTCTATTTCATGATGACCTCAATGTTAACTCATTTTGACCTCATTTTATAATTTTGTTGGATCTTATTGGCTTTTGACCCCATTATTGTGATAATCAAATATCAATATTTTTATATGGTTGCATGTTCCTTTTACATTATGTATTGGATTATGAAGTAGTATTAAATTCACAGGGAAATCCACGGATGACTCTTTTTAGTAGTTTAAGAGTGGCAGAGAAGTTGACTGTTGATTTGAATGGTCATGTTGAATTGGAAGATGTTGGATTTGACTGGAAAATACTTGGCCTTGATGTGCATCAGGTTTCTTACAATTTTTTGTGGATACCATAAACGCACTAGTTCAATTTTCAGTTGTACAATAGTTTCTCTATGGTTTCTTGGTTTCAGGAAGATTACATAGCATGGGTCTGTGATCAAGATGCATACACATGCAATGGTCAGAAATGCTCAGCACAATCATTGTTATTTATGCATGAGGTTTGTTACATTGGTTATTATGAGAACTTTGTTCATGACTAAATGTCCCTTAGAACTACATTAGTTTTTTTTATTTTGTATTATGCACTTTATGAGTTTATATATTGTGTCATTACTAACTACATGGTTTGAATTTTTCCTTGTTTAGAACTGGTCTAAAACTTCCTTGCTATCAAAGTTGAAAGATCTTGCTGAGAAGAAAGTTGGCAGACTTGACAATCGACACAGTTCTGTATTTCATGCCTTTTATTTTCCCCTTCTAGTAATTGTTCCAGGATTTAACATTTAAAACTGTCTATGTTCCTCTCTTGGAAATTATGAAGGATAAGAATTTTGAGCTTGTAACAAAAGAAATAGTTGGACCATTTCAGTATGGAGAGGGACACTAAGAACATGAAAATAAAGTTTTCATATGTCCTTTTAAAAAAAAATATTCTTTTTTTAGCAAAATAATAATAATTCTACTCTGCTCTTGTTGTGAGATAAATATTTTCTATTTATGTTTCCAGGTTATGGACTACAAAAACAGTCAACTATCAGTTGTATTGGATGCTTTGGAAAGAATGCATAACCATTTAACAACTGTTGTAGTTTCAAATGATCCTTTGTTTTTAACGGCTAAGACTTTTATAACGAAAACTTATTGGTATGACATGAACAATTATCAATTTTTAAGCAAGTCTCAATTTAGTATGACTCTTACCAACTTTTCTCATTGCCCATTTTGGTCATAAAGATCATTAATTCCTTGTGTTTTCATAATTTCATTCATGAAACAAAATTATGGTTCTTTAGGGGATTGAACTCTATTTATACTGCACTTTGATTTTTATTTTTTTCTACTTATATCAATTGCCTGCAACATATTGTGGTAATTAGAGTTCAACTCCAAAGTTAAGATAGCTGACACTTATATTCAACATGCTACTTGTTTGTTGAGCACATAAGTGTGTTATCTTTTAATGTGGTCATTGTGATTTAACACTTATTTGTAGGAAGTCAATGGCAAATCAATAAATGGTACTACTTATATATGTTGGTTTAAGAGTAAGGACAAATATAAAAATAAGACTTTCTAAATCAATTTTTTTCTATAAAATCATCTTAGAATCTTTACTTTCTAAGATGATTTTTTAGAAAATCGTCTTAGAATCTTTAATTTTTAACATTTTTCTAAAACAAAAAAACACATCTTAAGACGATTTCTAAAAGAACTGATTAGAATCTAAAATTTTAAAATGATTTAAAAATCATTTTAAAAAGTGTTGATTTTTCACGAAGGTGAGAATTCAAAGATGTTAAAAATCATTGTGAAAAATCACAAAGAACCATTTTTGAAAGCATTTTTTTAATAGTGTAACCTTTATTAATGAGACAAGCTTAATTATGAACATTATATAAAATATTGACAACTTAAATTTCGAGGTATATTACTTTTTTCTATCACTATTTTATCCTTTCATCTTGATTTTATTGTCATTATGATGTCCCAATATGCTTCTAACATTGAATTTATAGTCTAGACATACTATTGACTAAAATTTGAAAAAGTAAAATAATGTTAGAAAGTAAATATTGATATACGTCAAATGATATTTGTAATAGATTTTTAAAAGTGTTTAATTAATCTTCTGTGTGAATATATTTCTATTATATGTTATTCAATTCTTTTGGAAAAGCACATAATTAGTATTTGGTTTAAAATTATATATATTTTAATTTTTCAAGTGACCCATAATATTTATTTCTACCTCCGTCCATGATGAAATTGTAATTAAGGTAAAAATAAATATGGTCCAATTTACTTTACCTTGCAATATATGTCGGTGGATGAAATGAAAATCTAAGTTAATTAGTTGGGTGGATGGAAAATAATTAAAGAATGAGGAAATAGTTTGAAATTAAATTAAAGAAAAATAGAACAAAGGCAATTTTTTATATTTATAAGTTTTTTATTTTACTTTCTTTTTAACCAAAAAAAACTATCATTCTTCTTTTTACATTAAAAAAACTATCATTCTTTTTTTTTTAGGAAAAAAAAATATGACTTACTAATAAATAGGAGTGATCTTCTAAATAAGTGACCAACTCACTTTAGAAAGTAAAGTAAGCCATCTTAATCATAAATGTGTTTATGCATCACAACTCAAATGTAAAACAAGAATACATATAGCAGAAAGCAACAAACATTGCTCCCTCTTCACGATCTAAACAAAAAACGCCTAACCCCTTAAACCTTAGGAAATTTTTTTCTACACCCAACAAATATCTCATACACCCAATAATATATCGATATTTTCCTTCATTAAAAGTTTAAGTTTGGAATCTCGCACTATTTTGTCTTCTTTAAAAATTTTATCGAATACGACGTTTCAACAAACTGAACTAATAGATCATTAAAAAATAATTAATATTACTATATATAACACTAAAACTTTTAACATATTAACATATGTTTAATACACATATAAGCTTATATAATTAAATTTTATAACAATTATTTTTTATATAATAATTAAAGTGTTTTTTTACACTAAAAATAATGTATTTTTTACATATAAAAATCATAATTTTAAATAAAAAATTATGGGTTTAATAAAAATTATTAAAACTAATACATCCAAGGACAAGTTAATAGTAACACATAATATCTGAAAAATTTGCCACAAACGTATTATATTTTACTTGATAAACTTGTTGCTTCCCTCTGTTTGCTTTCCAAAACATCTCTGACATTTAAATATATTAATCATTATAAGCAGACCCGAATACCCACAATTCAGTCCACTGAAACGAGAATGTACAGAGGCTTCACATTGCCTTGAACGAAGCAGGTGTACGTGATCAATGAATGTGATCTTGATAATGATAATTCAATTACTGAAGAAAGGGTTGGCGGGAAGGTATGAACCAACACATGCTTAAATTATTCAGCATGCATGCGTTTTTATTAACCAGAAAACTAAATATATATAATTTTTTTTTTGTGAGTTTACAGTAACAGCAACTGCGGTTGAATCTAAGACTTCCTACAAACCCTAAGCAATGTAAAGGAAAACTAAATATAGAAACAAATTTAATGAAATTCACAGTTTGTTTAGTAGAAGATATAGCTTGTTATCAACCCTAAAAGACCAAATTTGGAGCTCATGGCCTTCTTCTAACTCATTGGTAGATACGATTTTTTTCCAATCTGTTACGAGGTTGTAGGTGTCAGTCCTTTGCATGCTCCACTTCTTCAATGGTAAAGTAAATTCTCTCAGACATGGGTCCAACACAGTCACTTCCACACCAACAAGCCGTCCTTTTCCATTGATGCCATCTCTTACATCCAATTTTTCAATCTCGGCTTGTGTGAGGAATTCACACATAATTTCGTTTATGGGCATGGAGAGACGATTGCTGTTCGGGTTCACATCTGAACAGAAGAGTCTCTTGTGCATCAAAAATTTAAGATCATGACCACTCAACTTAGCGACTCGGTTCTTGAATTGTATAGGCAAATCTGGTGATGCTCCGTTCGGTACAAAGATAATCTTTCTTGGTTTTTTAATCGTTGCGGGCATTATTGTTTCCACTTTAGGCATCTCTTCAATGTGTTGTCTGCAAGTACATACCCAAGAGTCATATATTTAATACATATAGAATAGCATATAATTCAACATCACCTTTAATCCAAATTAATTGGGGTCGGTGTTAGATGAACCCAATAATAAATATAAAAAAAAAGATAAAAGAGAAAAAAAAAAAGATAAAATAGCATATAATTAAACTACATAAATTAGGCTACGATTAAGCACCTTTTTCTGGTCACGCTCTTATCAGTCTTGTTTGTATTTGGCTTCGATTCAACACTTGAAAGTAGTTTTCTGAAATTCTTTAATTGAATCAACTGTTCTTCGCTATATAAGTGGGGCGCATCTTGTGATATTGCCAAATCCAAAATGGAAGGCTTAAAGGGTTTGCAAGACATCTTCTCAAGCGACTTCCAATCTGTAATGCTTGCCACCAATTCCTTTAAAGTTTTCAAGTCCCTCATGGTGGTCAAAGGAATAAAGCTTAAGAGTTGAAAACACAAAAGAAAGAGGAAATAGTTGTGAGACGATTGAACAGATTTTTTGCGGTGAAAATTGGGAAGAGTGGTGAGGGTTTTAAAGAGTAGAAAATTTTCCCGGTAAAAATTAAAGATAAAAAAATGACAATTTTAAAATAATTTGATTTACGTATCAGAGATAAATCTCCTATCAAAAAAATTGTTATAACAAGATAAAACTGTTTCAAAATATCAATCATAAATTTGACTTGACAATAATTAATTTTACGGCTAATTTTGGATTCTAATAATTACTTCAAATTAATTGTGATATCTTTTTTTTGAACTAAAAAAAAAATTAATCTCTTTATTTGTAACGTGTACGTCGTGTAGTTCTTCGGCAAGAGTGGTGAAACTAAAACCGTGAAAAAATCCATTCATCTTGTTCTTCTACGTAAGATCCAATTTAAATATTCTTCTTTTTAAATAAATACTTAGATCAGATTGAACTGATCTTATAATTAATCGATAACGTTCATCATATCTTATTTTCAAATCAAATGGACTATTTAATGAACACTTTATGGATAAAAAATAAGATAAAATGATTATTTTCATTTATTTTAAAAAAATGTTTTTTTAAAAAAATGTTTTTTTAAAAAAATATTTTTTAAAATTATTAAAAGTTCTAGAATAGTTTCTTAAAGATTAATTTTATGACTTAATTATATATTCTAGCATTTAATTAATTTATCACTCACTAATAAGGGTTGCAGGTTTACAAGGAGGTTTGAGTAAAGAAAAAAAAAGGTTTACGAGGAGGTTTCATTATTTCACCAATTTGCTAAATATCATATAATTTTCTAAATAGAATTATTCTTAATAGAAGTATAATTAAGTTTAATAAAATTATTTTTTTTAGAATACGGAAAAGTTATTACATCGATAATGATATTTTATTTAAGTTTAAAAGTATTTTTTAAAAAAAGTTAAAACAACACATTATAAAAAGTTATTTAAGATGGCGTAATAAGTTACAATTAAGATATATAGTATTAAAAAGTATAGCTTATTAACTCAATAGGTGTAGCTCATCCGACTTTGTAGTAGAAGATAAGAGTTTGATTCTTATCTAATATATTTTTTAGGAATGGATGAAGAGTTTTAAGTATTGTAATTAAGTTTTAGACTAAGAATTAGTCTTATAATCGGTAAAGTGTTCAAAATTTATGGAATATCTTAGAGTCTAAAGCCAAAGATTTTCATCATGATAATTAAAAAAATATAACTTGTTGCTGTATATTATAATATTATGTTTTTTTTACAAAAATAATAATTATAGCATTATTTATTTAGTAATAATTAATATATGTGTTGTTTGTTTAAGTGTGGGGCTATAAGTCTAAATCCTACCTTAAATACTTTATCAAATTTTCCTCCAATTTTTGTATGTGATGTGGTTGCATGATAGGATTATATTATTGTATTATTTTGTCTTCTATTTGACTTAGATAGGATAATGATAAAATAACATGAGATGTGAATTATGTTCAAATAACAAAAATTATTTTATAAAATACATTTAATTTTCTAAAATAGTAACTTTAATTTTTACAAATTATGAAAATTTAAAATTTTAAGTAAATTCAAATTATATTTATTTATTGTTTTTCCTAAAATTGTAAAAAATAAAAATAAAAATTATTATTCTAATATTTTTTTTTGAAAGTGTCATCGAGCTGGTGTGGTAGTCACAATGCGACGGTAAGGGAAGAATTGTACGTGGCGGTGGAGGAAGTACAACAGTGTGGGAGAGGCAGGGGCCACAAGGGTGGAGGAGTGCGGCAGTGGGATGGGACGTAAAATATGTGAATTAATTTAGTTTTCTCTAACTTTAAAAATTATGATAAATTCTTATAGAGAAGAGATTAATTCCATGTATTTATTAAAATTTAGGATCAAATATGATATTGATATAAAAATATAGGTACATTGACTGAGTTACCTAAATACAAATACATTGGGGTCTGGTGGGGTCTGGACCCTCCAAAAATAAAAATGTCCTGAAATTTACTCTTTTTATATAAAAAAAAATTATAATTGTGGGTCTTACTATCTTTATCATTCAATATTTTTGAGTTCCTTTACATGTGAAACATTGAAATTAATTCTCTTTTAGTTAATTTTTTCATGATAAATAAAATTTTGAGTGCATGATTTATTACATTGTGATAAAAAAATTATTTTATTATTATGGTATATTTTTTTTTATGTTAAATGCCCCCAATGCTCAAAATTCTGGATCCGCCACTACCTAAATATATATAGTAAAAACACTTACTCGTCTTGTTAATGATTTTAAAACAATCAAAATACTTCTTGTAATTGTGCTATAAAATCATGGATTGAAAAATAAATACGCATGCACTGTTTATGAAATGAGAGCGCAAGACAAATGTTTATAAAGAATGGACCAATAATTTTGGCACTCTATTAAATACTTCTTCATTATACTTTAAATAACTTAACTCCTTAAAATTCATCCTCAAACAGATTTATCTAAAATTTAACCCTTGATCAAGGATGTTCTGAATCGAACATAAAACTAAAAATTGAGAAAAAAATATCAAAGAAATCATAAAAAAAATTGATGTTCATTTGTTTTATTTGATTTTTTTTTTTCAAATCACATTGTTTGATTCAATTTACGGATTGACACGCAAAAATTGAATAAAACTGAATTTAGAAGCAAGTATTATATTACATTTTCATGTGATCACTTTTAAGTTGAATGTTTATTATTTAAGTATTATTTAACTTGAAAATAATTACTATTTTATTTTAAGTATAGTTCTTTCAACTTTTATTATTTTATTTATACTGTTGAGTGTTGAACTAGTTATTATTAAAATTTTGTTTAATTAATAACAATTTCTTTTAGCATTTTTATAATATTTACTCCTAGAATTTTCAAATCTCAAAAATCAAATCAAACCAAATCAAAAAATGATTTAGTTTGGATCAAATATCATAAATAATTTAAATCAAATTGTACTGCACTTATTTTTTATTTATTTGAAGTAATTTTAAACCAAAACTACATCAAATCAAATTATAGTGCAAACACCCCTAGGCTTAATCATTGAACTGTGAGAGAAAAGAAACTTACAGTCAAGCAAATGATAAATACTACATAAGAACACAAAAACCAACTCTTTTGCCGAATTAATCAGAAATATCTTATGCGGGCTAATTCTCGTGAAAAATCAGAAAAAAAAAAAGTTATCTACTATATGTTCGAGGTAGAATAAGATTATAGAAAAATTATAACTCTAAATATTATCCTCCCTATATTTGTGCAAATAAGTAATGAAGCCATTAATAACCGTGTCCACACTTTTAGTTTTAGGACTCCAAACTCACTATATATGTGTGTTTAACTGTTTATTAAAAAGTAATTTTATAAAATTAATTGCGGTTAAAATTAATTTTTGAAATTAAATGATTTATGTTTGAATATTTTCATTTTTTTATTATATTATTGATGTGGAGTATCCATCAATTTTACTAATAATTATTTTTTGTTGAAGAATAGTCATTTTTAGTAAAATTTTTCTTTTTATTTTTTTTTTCATTCATAAGATTCAAACCTAAGAAACTATTTAAGAATATTTAGTCTAATACCACTTATAGACCAACAACATGTTGATTTTAATATTTTTATTCTAAGAATAAGTTAATAGTAAAATTTAATACAAAATATATCATCTTAAATTATTTTTAAAAATGACTTAAAATTAATTCTAAATTCTAAATTTAGAATTGATGTTTCAATTAAAAATAAATATTAAAATATTGTTAAAAGAAAGTTTTTGAATTTAAAATATTGTTATTTTAGATAGAAATACAATTTATTTAAATTTAAACTAGTTGTTAGCATTCTCTTTATATAAGATAAAATTGTTATTCATTTTCTTATTATTATGGATATTTGTTATACTCACTTGTATAAATATACCTCATTTATGAGTGAATAAGTGAATGAAATTATGAATGAATGAAAGCAGTTATTTATCCTTATCTAATTTTTAACCAGAGTTCATGATATCCTCCATGAAAATAATTACTTTCCGCTGCTATAAGAGTCTTTCTTCTTCGCATTCTGATTCTAAAATAGTCAACCATTTATCTCTTTCTTAATCTTCACCTTCTCCGATTCCTCTACAAATTATTATTATTATAATCATGAACTTCATCTTTATCCCACATAACCTTCATGTCTTTGGTTTCGGCTTGAATCAATTTTTTGCACTGATCATGCATCTTGTTCCTTATTCAAGCTTTTCAGCCTTTTAGGCTTGTTTTGATGATTGTAGCTTCTGCCATGTGTGGTGGTTAAACACTGCTCTTTTGTTTGCTTCTGTCTATGGTGGTTAAGTATGTTTTAGCTTCTGTCATAGATGATTAAGCCTTGGTTACTTTTGTCTTGAGCGGTTAAGCGTTGTTAAGCTTCTACTCTTGGTGGTTCTTGATTTGCTGGAGCAATTTTCCATGTACGTATTCCATTTGAAGGTGATTGATGTGAAGTCAGTTGCATTGTTTTGAATCCTTTACAGACCCGTCTTGAAGTCTATTTATGATTATTTTGAATCTCTTCTCGTATCTCAGTTCTTTTTCTACCTCATATAATCGAAGCATTTTCTGTGGACTATCCTAAAGCACCTCTTGAACCTATTGCTGATTTTTTTTTTTTTGGAAAATTGCTGCTGAATGCTGCTCTTTTTCATTGTGTGTGCATCATGTCAATCGTTATAGTCTCCAAAATGTACTTCTGGGGAGCTAAGGGTGTAGAATTTATGATTTTACTTTTTAAATCTATAATATAGTCAATTCACTTTGAATATGTTTAGATTTAATTTTCATGAATGTTGAAACAATCTCTGTCATTATTGTAATTTGGTAGCTTCAGAATGCTTCTGACACAACTTTTTTATGCTCCTAGGATAACGTTTTGTCTGACAATATATCGAACACATGGGTCCTCTATGTATCTGTTATTATTCTTTGAGCCTTTCAGTATTGGTTTTGAGACCCTACAGGTATTTAGAATGCATCTTTGAAGATTTTTATCATCTGGTTAGCTTCCTGAGGTAGTGGTGCCTGGTTTAATGTTGTTTTGTGTGTAATATGATTTGTAGGCTATTTTGGTACATGGATTTCAGTTGCTTGACATATGGTTGCATCATTCAGCTTGCAATAGCAGTGATTTCCGAACACCTAAACTACTTGACACGTTAACTGCAGGTAGTTTGGATAAAAATCTGTTTTTTAAACATCTAATAACTCATCAATACGATTGGGATATTAAGAATATGTATCTTTCTGTCACTTCTTTTTCCCCTGACCCTGGTTGTTCATTTACTTTGATGATTTGCAATACCAATAAATTTGCTATCTTTTTGAAATGTAAGTCCTTTCTTTTGTTTGAAAATAAAAGATCACTAATTTACTCATTTCATTGGTTTGTTTGCATGAAAGATGAAGCTTGGTTTCTTAAGACACTAGACATTTCTTTGTTTCTTTGGAGGAACTTAATTATAGCTTCCTGATTAAGTGGTGTAACTGCAGGTTCATTGTTGGAATTGAAGGGAATTCTCATTCGGAACTTGGGATTTTTATTAGACATGGCAACATTTTTATGGCACTTGGCCATTACTTGTATATATGGCGGCTTCATGGCATGGCTTTGCATCTAATAGATGCATTGCTATTTCTAAATATACGTGTAATTATTTCATTCTTGATTCTTTGTGAATTTTACTATCCACAGAAATTTAATGACATTTGCATATTAACTACTTGTAATCATTGATGTTGTTTTGAGCAGGCGTTGGTTAGTGCAATAATAAATCGCATTAAAGGCTTTATCAGGCTAAGGATAGCTCTAGGAACACTTCATGCAGCTCTTCCTGATGCAACATCTGAGGAGCTAAGAGCATATGATGATGAACGTGCTATTTGTAGAGTATGCTAGTTTGCTGCCCTGTCTTTCTGATTGATCTTGGTATTGGTTGGATATATTTTTAAATAATATTATGAACGTGTTTATGATAGGAACCAATGGCCAAGGCTAAAAGGCTAAACTGCAATCATCTCTTCCATCTTGCATGTTTGAGATCTTGGTAGGGTTGCTTTTATGGGCTCTTTTCC